>WNGS01006636.1:1037551-1067974 GCA_020271785.1 Procambarus virginalis | reverse complement strand
AGCCCAGGTGGGTCTATTCTATGAACAAATATGATGCAATAGAGCCCACAGGCAAGAGTAAAATCACTTTGGAGTCTGTAGCGCATTCCAAACACCATTCTTATTTTGTTAGTTTTAAAAAATCCTTGAAAATGATGCCCGTAAGTAGCTGGTGATATTGCATAACTATAAAAAAAAAACATCCGATGCTTAACTTTATCAACATAAATTCCTACCCAATGTCCCATAGTGATTCTGCTGTGTGATGGTAAAATATTAGTTATGAAAACAATAGGTTTTCTTGAGGAGATGTTTAACTGGTTTATCTCCTCAGCGTTGTAACAGCCCAGGTAGTCCGCTCGATCCCCTAGATTATCTTTTAAATTATGGGCTCTCATATCTACTTGATATGAACTCCAGGCTAGAGCTGCATACTCCAGGCTTGGTCTGGTATATGTGATATACAAGGTTCTATTTGATTCGTTTCACATACTTCTAAATTCAGTTCGTATGTTTGCCAGCCTTGCATATGCCGCTGATGATATCCGTTTGACGAGGGTTTAGGAAGGAACCCACGTCAAAAGGATATCAATCCTCTCTGATATCACCCCTGATCAATCCCGTGTGATATCACTCCTCAGATCAATCCAGTGTGATATCAACTCCCTGATCAATCCGGTGTGATATCACCCTCCTGATCAATCCCGTATGATATCACCTCCCTGATCAATCCGGTGTGATTTCACCCCCCTGATCAATCCAGTGTGATATCAACCCCAAATCAATCCAGTGTGATATCACCCCCCTGATCACTATCTCCACCTCCCAGTACCTTTGGCTTTAAAAAAAATTAAAATAACATTTATAATTCCAATAGACTCAAATAAATACTGATTAGCGACCAATTTTGCGATTATCAACAATAAACCACAAATACACTCCCAAGGTATGTGTTATTTTTCCGAGGTAAATGTTGAAAAAATACATTTCCTAGAAGAGGAAGCTTCAGAATATTGTATGTGGTCGACAAGACGAGAGCTGTGAGTGACTAGACATTGCTTGTAATACCTAATGGGATTTCACCTGAGGGGTAGAAAGAGCCTAAGTTTCTCTATCCCTTTGAAATGTATTTTTTTCTGTCTCAATCAACATGCTTGAACTTGATTTTCACCCAACATAATGTGTTCTACAGCTTCTACAAGAGCAACATACCCAACATAATGTGTTCTACAACTCCCACAAGAGCAACATACCCAACATACTGTGCTCTAGAACACACACAAGAGTAACATACCCAACATACTGTGCTCTAGAACACACACAAGAGCAACATACCCAACATACTGTGCTCTAAAACACACACAAGAGCAACATACCCAACATACTGTGCTCTACAACTCCCACAAGAGCAACATACCCAACATACTGTGCTCTAGAACACACACAAGAGCAACATAACCAACATACTCTGCTCTAGAACACACACAAGAGCAACATACCCAACATACTCTGCTCTACAACTCCCACAAGAGCAACATACCCAACATACTGTGCTCTACAACTCCCACAAGAGCAACACACCCAACATACTGTGCTCTAGAACACACACAAGAGCAACATACCCAACATACTGTGCTCTATAACTCCCACAAGAGCAACATACCCAACATACTGTGCTCTACAACTCCCACAAGAGCAACACACCCAACATACTGTGCTCTAGAACACACACAAGAGCAACATACCCAACATACTGTGCTCTACAACTCCCACAAGAGCAACATACCCAACATACTGTGCTCTACAACTCCCACAAGAGCAACACACCCAACATACTCTGCTCTAGAACACACACAAGAGCAACATACCCAACATACTGTGCTCTACAACTCCCACAAGAGCAACATACCCAACATACTGTGCTCTAGAACACACACAAGAGCAACATACCCAACATACTCTGCTCTAGAACACACACAAGAGCAACATACCCAACATACTCTGCTCTAGAACACACACAAGAGCAACATACCCAACATACTCTGCTCTAGAACACACACAAGAGCAACATACCCAACATACTCTGCTCTAGAACACACACAAGAGCAACATACCCAACATACTCTGCTCTAGAACACACACAAGAGCAACATACCCAACATACTGTGCTCTAGAACACACACAAGAGCTACATACCCAACATACTCTGCTCTACAACTCCCACAAGAGCAACATACCCAACATACTGTGCTCTACAACTCCCACAAGAGCTACATACCCAACATACTGTGCTCTACAACTCCCACAAGAGCTACATACCCAACATACTGTGCTCTACAACTCCCACAAGAGCAACATACCCAACATACTGTGCTCTACAACTCCCACAAGAGCAACATACCCAACATACTGTGCTCTACAACTCCACAAGAGCAACATACCCAACATACTGTGCTCTACAACTCCCACAAGAGCAACATACCCAACATACTCTGCTCTAGAACACACACAAGAGCAACATACCCAACATACTCTGCTCTAGAACACACACAAGAGCAACATACCCAACATACTCTGCTCTAGAACACACACAAGAGCAACATACCCAACATACTCTGCTCTAGAACACACACAAGAGCAACATACCCAACATACTCTGCTCTAGAACACACACAAGAGCTACATACCCAACATACTGTGCTCTACAACTCTCACAAGAGCAACATACCCAACATACTGTGCTCTACAACTCCCACAAGAGCAACATACCCAACATACTGTGCTCTACAACTCCCACAAGAGCAACATACCCAACATACTCTGCTCTAGAACACACACAAGAGCTACATACCCAACATACTGTGCTCTAGAACACACACAAGAGCAACACATTTGGACAAGAGAGTTTGGCTACCAAACAAACGATAATTCAAGCAAATTACATGTTTGTTTTGTAATTAATTTATAATAGTAAAAAATGATGTTTAATAAATATAATACACACCGGCTCTGCTATTGGTCCTTGTTAACGGAGTGTGGTGATCTATCCGGCAGCAGTCTGGCCACTAACAAAGTGGAGTGAGCTATCCGGCAGCAGTCTGGCCACTAACAAAGTGGAGTGAGCTATCCGGCAGCAGTCTGGCCACTAACAAAGTGGAGGGTTCTATCCGGCAGCAGTCTGGCCACTAACAAAGTGGAGGGTTCTATCCGGCAGCAGTCTGGCCACTAACAAAGGGGAGGGAGCTATCCGGCAGCAGTCTGGCCACTAACAAAGTGGAGTGATCTATCCGGCAGCAGTCTGGCCACTAACGAAGTGGAGTGTTCTATCCGGCAGCAGTCTGGCCACTAACAAAGTGGAGTGAGCTATCCGGCAGCAGTCTGGCCACTAACAAAGTGGAGGGTTCTATCCGGCAGCAGTCTGGCCACTAACAAAGTGGAGGGTTCTATCCGGCAGCAGTCTGGCCACTAACAAAGGGGAGGGAGCTATCCGGCAGCAGTCTGGCCACTAACAAAGTGGAGTGATCTATCCGGCAGCAGTCTGGCCACTAACGAAGTGGAGTGTTCTATCCGGCAGCAGTCTGGCCACTAACAAAGTGGGGGGTTCTATCCAGCAGCAGTCTGGCCACTAATAAAGTGGAGTGATCTATCCGGCAGCAGTCTGGCCACTAACGAAGTGGAGTGTTCTATCCGGAAGCAGTCTGGCCACTAACAAAGTGGGGGTTCTCTCCGGCAGAAGTCTGGCCACTAACAAAGTGGAGTGTTCTATCCGGCAGCAGTCTGACCAGTAACACAGTGGAGGGTTCTATCCGGCAGCAGTATAACAACATAAAAAGTAATATTTATTAAAGAAATATTATGGTAGGAATAATGATCACAATAGCAATAAATATCAAAATAATATTTATCTTATTATAAAAATTACTAATAATACCAAAATTAATATAAATAATATTGAGTAATATTAATAATAATAATAATAATAATAATAATAATAATATAATAATAATAATAATATAATAATAATAATAACATCACTAATTAGGAAAAAATTGACAGGTGAGGCAGGTGTGAGTGTCAGAGAGAATGACTTAAACAAATGACAGCTGTTAATTACCTCTCTTCGAAATTCAATCCAATATATTTTTTTGGAAATGTGCAATTAATTACTGACTCGAAATATGATAACATTAATTAAATAATTAGAGAAAGAGAATGACTGGGGGCGGGGGGGGAAGGTATAGAGCGATAGGAGAAAAAGAGGGAATAAAATAAACGGTATAATAAGAGAGATATAAAGATAAATTGCAATATATTTAGGGCATATTTTAGGAGGCATGTTCAAAGTTGGTGCCGAGTCTTGCAAGGTGTGCAAGATGCAGAGGCAGACTGGGGCTACCTGGGGCAACATTCGACTGGGTAACTTAAGGGAGTATCTGAATGATAGAAAGCTGAGAGTCACAGTGAGAGAGGAGGTTTCATGCTGGAGGGTTGTAACAGGTGGGGTCCCACAAGACTCTGACTTGGGCCCTCTATTGTTCCTAATGACGGAGGGAGTGACTACAACCACCGCCACCAGTTACGACAACCACCACCACCTCTAACTACGACAACCAACACCACCACCTCCAACTATGACAACCAACACCACCACCTCCAACTATGACAACCACATCACCACCTCCAGCTACAACAACCACCACCACACAACCACCACCCCCGACAACCACCATCACCACCTTCAGCCACAACAACAACCATCACCATCACCTCCGACAACCACCACAACCACCTCCGACAACCACCACCACCTCCGACAACCACCACCACCACATCTCAGATAAATAACACGAAAGGTAATTTCCCCTTCCAACATCTTAGCCCTGAAAGGAGAAATTCAGTCATTATTTAGAACGTCGCGTTCCCCCCCCCCCTTCCCTCCCTCCCCCCCCTTCTCTTCCTCTCTCTTCCCCTCCCTTACCCCCTCCCCTACCCCCCCCCCTCCCTCCCTCCCTTCCTAAGAGTGTTGTTGGCAACAATAACAACAACAACAGGAGTGGTGGTACTGGGGGGGGGTACAGGTACCAAGGTAACGCCTTGATAATAACAATAATAATATTATTATAACGTTAATGATAATAATTACAACACAGGTACCAAAACAACACTGATAAGAGCCTTGGTGACCACTGTTGGGATTTTAATCACAGGATGGATTATAAGCATTGTAAAGTCGGGTTATAGCTCCCGGGACCTCGTCCACACTTCCCACATGTCAGGAGAATTGAGCATTCTCAAGTTCGACGTCCTTTTGGCGAGTCTCTGGGGAGTCTCTTGTAGAGTCCCTGGGGGGAGTCCGTGGGAGAGTTCCTGGGGAGTTCCAGGGGGTGTCCCTGGGAGTGTCCCTAGGCGAGTCCCTGGGAGAGTCCCTGGGGAAGGGACTATGACGCAATATTTTTAACAAAATACAAAAAAAAATGATGAAAATAAATTTAGTTTTGTTACCCATTCAAATGCGTTTTTGTTTTCTATGATTAAACTTTTTTTTTTCTTTGGTAAAGTTTTCTATGATAAAATATGAGGGTGAACCTGCTATTTACATTCATTTTCTATAACCCTGTCACTCGAATATTATTTTTATCCTTGTTTTAAAATCCGATGACTATAGGACACACGGAGCAATATTTTGATACATAAAAGATTGAGAATGGATTATTGACAGCACTATATCATAATCTATTGAGGTGGTCTGATTGACAGTTTCCCATCAGTTTGGGTCCCGATGGTACAGTCGGGTTCCTTCTCGACGCACAATCGAGAATTCCGGACTCGAATCCAGGGCTGGACAGAAATGGTTACGCACCTTTCTTATCACCTAATGCACCTGTTCACCTAGCAGTAAGTAGGTACTCAGGAGTCAGCTTGTTGTGGGTTTGCATCCTGGGCTGGGTCAGCAATTCGACCCTGGTGAGGGGGGGGAGGAGGTGACCTCGATCTAAGCCTAACGTGTATGATACACTCTGGCTTCCTGTCCCCCGACACAATGAATCATGAATTATTGTCAGTCTCTGAGAGGCAGGGTCACATCACTGTCTCCTTGTAATATAGACTATCATTAATTGTAATGTTTCTTATACCATTTATAATGGTATCTCTACTATAACATCTACTGCTGCTGGGTACCATTGTAATACCCGTTATATCACCCTTGTAATATATCATAATATCTTTATTGTAATACCCTGTCCACACCTAAAAACCAGCAAACACTAATAACGGACCAGCATGACCCCTCGCTGGACTGTCACGAATATAAGCTGAATATTAAATGAGGAATATCACAAGGAAAGGGATTATTAATCTTCTTACCTTTATACACTGCCACCACCTTCCAAATGAATGAATGTGTCTATAATTATCGGTCCCCAGGAAGGAAGGGACTCGATAATCAGGGAACTCAACGGACCAGTGATTGAAATTGAATGGATTACTTTAGTCTTATTGAACTGAACGGGAGGCTCTCGCTTTACTTTATTATTCCTAAGAATGGAGAAACACAGGGAATTTCTAACACAGCACATGAAAATCGCATGAATAACATATACCAACACAAGGGGACAGATAACTCACCAAAATGACATTAACAATTATTTTATTATTGTAACTGTATATTTAAATCACAATTGACATATAGCCTACTCTAATAACATCTACCAAAGTAAAAGAAGCAATGGAACTGCAATCACCAATATGCAAGAACGTAGGAGCACACTACCTTCAATCGCACACTGCGGCCAAGATGCTGATGGCGGCCCTCAGCCCCTTTGGAGCGGGCTGGCAGCCCTCCAGTCCCGAAAAACTCCCAAGACACACTGAATTCTCTCTCTTACAAAAAATGCTACCACACTCCTAGGCCCAATTTAACTCCGCCTCTCCCAAGCCTAGGCCAATGGATTTAAACATAACTGGGTGAACTAGAGACCGGCCAATGGCATGGCAGGCACTCCTGAGACTGACTTCCTACTCAACCAATGAGCGCAGAGTGTCACTCTCAGACCATACAACTCAGACTAGCTCCGCCTCCTAAGACTGGGGACATAGGCCTTGTTTCTGAAAGTTCTGTTTTTCCTCCCGTAGGCTCCTGCACCATTCCCACGATACCAACAGGAAAACCCCACCGGACGGTTGGCTCTCGAAACTTGAGACCACAAGTTTTATTGGTCCTGGAGTATTGTTTCTAAAAGTTTGTCACTGACTAGTTTCCAAAGACGGGAAGGGGAGCAAGTGGCAGGAAGCTTTATGACCCTTGACGAAAGATGGGATGGCCCACGGGAAGGGGAGAAAGAGAAAGGGAGAAGGGAGGGAGAAGGGAGAAGAAAGGGAGAAGAAAGGGAGAAGGGAGAAGAAAGGAAGAAGCAATGATCTACGCGCCAGATCATTACATCCTGGTGGGCGATGATTGGCAGGGACATATTACATCAGGGACAAATGGGTTGACCATTGACAAGCTGCCGGCTTGCTGTCCTCATCGAGGCCACTAGTATTAGCGGCCCTCAGGTAAATTCAGGTAAATTACAATCTATTAAAGAGCGGTGGGTAATAGGGTGAAGCTACAACATCGTCTACCGAGGAGAGGTTGAATGGTAAATTTAGATCATTGTCTATTTTTTAAATCAGGTGTTCTGATTGGCTGACCTACATCGCAATAGACGAAAGAGAGCTGGTTGACAGGGTTGTATTAAGGTCTATTAAGGGCTAGTAGACAGGCTTAATAATGTCAACTTTATTCATGAATTTAAGATTTTTTAATTGGGTTTGTTTTCGACGCATAATAAAAAAATCAAATCAAATCAAATATTTATTCAGGTAAAGGTGAGATATACAAGGTGAGATACAAAACATTGATGGATTTATAGATAGAGCTAGTACATACAATACTTAAAGCCACTATTACGCAATGCGTTTTGGGCATTCGGGCATAATCTGGAATCCCGGGCGAGACAGAAATGGTTGGGCATGTTTCCTATCACTTAATGCCTCTGTTCACCTAGCAGTGAATGGGCATATCCGAGAGTTAATCAGCTTGTTGTGGGGACGCATCCTGTGTGGGGGGGGCAGTAGTTGAACCTTGTGGTGGGGGGACCTCGATATAAGGCAAATATTTATTGCCTTATATCGAGGAAAAATGTACCTTTCTCCAGAAATCTGACAGCCTGTCCGGACAGACTGTCCGGACAGGCTGTCAGGGAAATCAGACAGCCTGTCCGGGACAGGCTGCCTGTCCCGGACAAAATGAATTATTATTATTATTATTATGAATTAAATGTAGGACGGTTAACAGATGTTGCTTCACCTAGTGGGCTATGGAACAGCCTACCTGCCGAAGCCGTAAATGCCAAAACATTGATGCAGTTACAAAATCCAGCTCAATAAAATGATCAGGACAAATGAAGAGGGCCTTTGACAAGCCATCGGCTTCCTGTCTCATCGAGGCCACTAGAGAGAGATTGTGGCTCTTAGGTAAATTATAAGGTAATTAAATTAAGACTGACTGAAATCGTCAAGTCTGCCTTCAAAATAATATTACGCGTCTTTAAATCATAGAAAATGAAGAAGCATTTTTGAAGGGTACATAAACTAAACCTATTGGCCATTATATTTGGATTTAAGTAAAAAAAAATGCAATTATGTTGGGCGCATTACATAGAATTTCTTTTTATGCTGCTGTTAGTTTAGTTAGTTTATTATGCACCCCATACCCCTCTTGTGGGGGTAGTGGAAGGGGTTACTAAGGCATATGCTAAAGCACATAATATTAGGTTCCTTCTCATGTTAAATATCTTTGTGGTACGAGGATCTCAACCCGTCATCATAAATAAAAGCCAAAGCCTCGTTAATCCAGCCGTCAAAACCCCCTGCTTATAATAATTCACAATTCATTATGTCGGGGGACAGGCAGCCAGAGTATATATACATATTATGCTTATATCGAGAGGTCCTCCACTAGGGTCGAACTAGTGTCTCTCCCCAGGATGCAACTCCACAACAAGCTAACTCCTGTGTTCCTATTTACAGCTACAACTCTGTTCCTGTCCTGCTGTCCCGCCCGGTATTCGAACCCAGAATTATCGATTGTGAGTCGAGAACGAACCCGATTGTAGTACAGGGAAACTATTTACAGAATCCAACCCGTCCTCGACTCAAGTCCATTACATTCAGCGGTCGACCCCACAGACGCATTCATAAATTTTAACATGCTGTTCATTCAAAACGGGAATTTTCTCAAGTATAAATAAATATTATAATATATTGGCATATTGTGTATATATAGGCATAGGTTAGGTAAGGTGTTTAGGTTCTGTTGACGATTATTTGTATTTCTAGTACGTGCGTGAGAGATATTTATAGCGTTGTGATTCGAACAAAATTCGTCAGTGAAGCACTTGTTCCGGATATGTTCGAACGTCAGCAGTTGTGAGTCGTGTGTAAACCGCTTTTCATTCATAAACAGGGGGTTTGGCGGGTGCATGGAATCACTTTTGGATCTTTGTTTGGAGGACGGGCTGACAGAATCACAACTGATGACGTTCGAACATTTCTCGAACAGTGCTTCTCTGACGGCCTCTGCTCGAATCGCAACGCTGTAAATGCTTCACCCAAGTGCTAAAAATCAGCCCGTTCTCATAAACAAAGGTCAAAGTCCATTCCATGCACCCGCCAAACCCGCTGTTTATGAATGAAAAACGGTTTACACACGACTCACAACTGATGACGTCCGAACACGTCCGGAACAAGTGCTTCACTGCAGCCCGTCCTCGACTCAAGTCCATTACATCCAGCGGTCGACCCCACAGACGCATTCATAAATTTTAACATGCTGTTCATTCAAAACGGGAATTTTCTCAAGTATAAATTAATATTATAATATATTGGAATATTGTGTATATATAGGCATAGGTTAGGTTAGGTGTTTAGGTTCTGTTGGCGATTATTTGTATTTGTAGTACGTGGGTGAAGCGTTTATAGCGTTGTGGTTCGAACAAAATTCGTCAGTGAAGCACTTGTTCCGTATATGTTCGAACGTCAGCAGTTATGAGTCGTGTGCACCGCTTTTCATTTATAAACAGGGGGTTTGGCGGGTGCATGGAATTACTTTTGGGTCTTTGTTTGGAGGACGGGCCATCGCTGACGACTTGTGTTCGAACCACAACTCTGTAAATGCTTCACCCACGTACTACAAATACAAATAATCACCTACAGAACCTTAAACACCTAACCTAACTTGTGCCTAAATATGCACACTATGTGAATATTTAATAATATCAATTTATATTTGAGAAAATTCCTATTTTGAAAGAACAGCTTGTTAATATTTATGAATGGGTCTTTGGGGTCGACCGCTAGATGGAATGGACTTGGTCTGAGGAAGGGTTGCTAAAAATACAAATAATCGCCAACAGGCGTTATACCTAAACTAACCTAAACTATTCCTATCTATACAGAGAACTTTAATAGATAATAATATCAATATATATATCAGAACAGACCAATTTTCAATGTTCAGTACGTTAATTTCGTACTGTGAATCGGTGAATGTGTCTCGGGGGACGGCCGCTTCTTTAACGAGCCTGGCCTGAGGCCTGCCTGCCTGCCTGCCCATAGTTCACGACTCGGGAGTAGAGCTGACTGTCGCCTGGCCGGTAGTCACAGTGTCTGTACTCGTCTAGCTGTGTTTACGGGGGTTGAGCTCCTGCTCATTGGTCCCGCCTCAGTGTCATGGCCCCAGCTGGGAGGTGGTGGTAGACACGATGGATCCACCGGCCGAGGAGTAAGAGGAAGAGAGCCAATTTCCGGGGTTTAGAGTCCCCCGCTGACCACCACCATCACCACCATCACCACCATCACCACCATCACCACCATCACCACCATCACCACCACCACCATCACCACCACCATCACCACCACCATCACCACCACCATCACCACCACCACCACCACCACCACGGTGTTGTAGTTGTGCAGACTATGGCAGGTGTAGCTCTGGCGCTACATTAACGACGCTACACTCTGCAGAAACAGGTAAGTTTCTCTACTGATGGCACAATTGTGAGAGCTAGTCCCTCTGTGTCCAACCACTTGGGCTGGACGGTAGAGCGAGGGTCTCGTTTCTGCAGGTCGACGTTCAATCTCCGACCGTCCAAGCGGTTGAGCCACCATCCTCCTCCCCCCCCCCCCGTCCCATCCCAAATCCTTATCCTGACCCCTTCCAAGTGCTATATGGTCATAGTAGCTTGGCGCTTCCCCCTGATAGCTCCCTCCCTTCCGTTAACATACCCTGTGTGTGTCTAGAGACATAACGCAGCTGTCTGGGTTCATGTGCGCATGTTTCGTCTAGCCTGCGTCGTTAGTGTTACCTACACTAACTTTATTGTTAAAACCTGACGGTGATAATATTAACAATAATAATAATACAAACAAATTAATATGGTGAGAATATTGGAAGCAATGAGAGGACTTGAACCGGCTTGGGGAGCCAGTCGGCCGAGCGGACAGCACGCTGGACTTGTGATCCTGTGGCCCTGGGTTCGATCCCAGGCGTCGGCGAGAAACATTGGGCAGAGTTTCTTTCACCCTATGCCCCTGTTACCTAGCAGTAAAATAGGTACCTGGGTGTTAGTCAGTTGTCACGGGCTGCTTCCTGGGGGTGGAGGCCTGGTCGAGGACTGGGCCGCGGGGACACTAAAAAAAAAAAAGCCTCGAAATCATCTCAAGATAACCTCAAGATATAACCAGCCTTCTAGTGATCCCCAGACGCTCGCCTCAGCCCACTCGGACCCGACACGACAAAAGTCAACCATCCCAGAACTCTACGGGATTCACTGCGAGGGTCTGGAGCCCCAACTGTGCCACAACCAGGGTCTTACCCTTGGCCCTCTTACACTCTGGCCTCTAGGGTACTGATTCACTCACTTCGCCCCTCCTCACACATGGTGTGATATTCTGTGAATGAGAAAATCATTTAAGACAATTATTGCCTCAAACTATTTTCACATTATTAATAATAATGTGTATTTAATTTTTTGCAATAATATATAAAGCTGTTAAAACTTTGTTACTATTCTAAATCACCTTTTGGTTCCTGCCTTGTGTTGTTGTGCGTACGCCTGGTGTTCTGGGGGCTGCTAGGCAGTAACATTCTTAACATGAGCATCACATTCTCGAGATATATTAGAAAATAGTTTCAATAATGAATACATACTTAACCTATGGATTTGTTGTATACATTAAAATGTATTAAGGTGCCATGTTAAACACGGGTTAAGGCAGACGGTATAAGGATGTAATTGATCAAAAAGCAGCCAATACTCAATGAATGCTTCACATCCATGTATACTCTAGAAATATTAATTTTGTATTTATTTTATTTCTTTATATATACAAGAGTTGTTACATTCTTGTACAGCCACCAGCACGCGTAGCGTTTCGGGCAGGTCCTTAATCCTGTGTTCCCCGGAATACGACCCCGCCAAATCGTTTAAAAACCAGGTACGCATTTTATAGTTGGGTAAACAGAGGCTACAGTTCAATCCTTCCCAGCCAGGATACGAACCCAGGCCAAAGCGCTCGCGAAACGCCAGGCGAGTGTCTTACCACTACACCACGGAGACTGCAACACAATGTTTAAGGCAGAGGAAAGAGAATGAATTACGGGATAGCTCTATTACGTGTGGATAAATAGTGAAGAGTATTGGCAAACTAGAGGAATCTAATAGCCCCCCCCCAGGTCCCCTCTCAGGGGTTGTGGTGAGGGGCCGCTACGACCCCTTTGGGACGGAGAGGGTCACCTCTGGGGGCAGCCCTTGGGGGTAGATGTGGGTATCCAGTTTGGGGAAAAAAAACTCTTTTCACCGGTGATTGAGTCTATACGACGCAGGAGGACTCCGTTGACGAGAAGGGCGGAGCACCACCTGGAATAGATTAGCATTTTAAAAGCACTACAATCACCTTCTGTGGTTGATTATTCAACAAATCACTGAATTAAATATTTAACAAATCTCTCGCCCTGTCCATGAAGGACAGAAGAAAATGTATATATGCTATTAGCATTGTAAATGTCTGGCCACGTCTGTGGTAAAAAAATAATAACACACACACACACACAAAAAAAAATTTGGAATCCCTTAGCTCCCGGGCCCAAACTCAGATAACCAGGACGCATACGGGAAACTAACTCGATTCTCAGACCCCCAAGCTCATCCCAGAGGGAGGTGGGGCCATAAGACTCCCCCCTCCCCCCCCCTGGGTCTATCAGTGATTGGGTCTTTATTTTCCCTATTTCAATAATACCTTCCTCACTAGTAACTAGCATAGACCAGTCAACCTCTTCCCTTCACCACTAATATAGATTTGTTCAGCTGGAGGCCCAATGTTTCCCGCTCTTGAATAAAAGAAAAAGCAAATATTTATTTCAAATACAAATTTCTTTGTGATTATGAGTTATCTGGGCTGTGTCAGTTGTTACTGGTGGCTGCCCGCTCCGTAATCTTTGCTCCCTCTTAGTGAACAACATCTTGAAAATTGGTCTTTGCTTCCACTGCTGTTTGTTTCTTAGTTGTTCTGCTTTGGTTCTTTATCTTAACATTTGTAACTCGTTTGACAAACTGTTCTTCTAGACTCACTTCAACGTTCATTTGTACAAAGCTATTTTTTTTTACATATAATGCTCTTTAGATTAATATTTACTAATTTGGAGTAATTATTATTCAATCTAATAATAATTATTATTATTAGATCGCACTATATATTCCATTATTCTTATGCAGGTCAGCGTTCAATCCCCGACCATCCACAAGTGGTTGGGGACCATTCCTTCCCTCTGTCCCATCCCAAATCCTTATCCTGACCCCTTCCCACTGCTATATAGTAGTAATAACTTGGCGCTTTACCCTGATAATTATCTCCCCTCGATCTAGTCAATTTCTTAATGATTAAATCGTTCGTAGACTTTGCTAAGAACATGTGTAGATAAGTTGTAAGTTGAATCTTCATCTTAATCCCTTGTTAAGTCTCCCATCGCCTGGTTCCCGCCAAGACGGTAGTGGCTCGCGAAATTGACATAATGTTCCGTTTTCTGTTCGCGGACCCACCGGTGGGTTAGGTTAGTGCACATTAGAACATCAATTTCTTGACGTAGCGAACGCTCTCGAGAACGGGCTACCACGTCACGTTCCAAAGGGCATGGGGGTCAGCCCCAACCACCCTGCAACACTCGCCATGCAATCACAAATCACCGTACAGTTGCATGGGACTAGCCCCAGGCGTCTGGCCCCTGCCTCGGACAGACCAACAGCCTATTATATAAATATAGATAAGAGAGAAGAAATTGTCAGGGGAAAGCGCCATGTCATTACGACAATATAGCACTGGGAAGGGGTCAGGATAAGTGTTTGGGATGGGACGGGGGAAAGGAATGGTGCCCAACCACTTGTGGACGGTCGGGGATTGAACGCCGACCTGCATGAAGCAAGACCGTCGCTCTACCGTCCATGCCAAGTGGTTGGACACTTCCAACCACTTGGGCTGGACTTTGTAATGTTAATTAAGTCCGAGACGCGAGGCAACGGAAGGGGAGTTAACCCTCCAGAGGCTGATAGGTCTCAAGCCTAACACCCACTCGCAGTCGGAGGGTGAATGTGCACCTTGAGGTAGATACACCTAGATACACCTAGTGGAGTATTTCAGTTCTCGGTGCATGTACACTGTAAATATACTGTAGTCCTGAATAATGTTCAGGACTTCAGCATAATTGTTGAGGGTATGGTAGACTCTTGAGCTAGGCGGTCTTAACGATCTCCAAGGAATCCTCTTTGGTGCATATTTCCTCGATCCTAGCGGCTTTGTTTACATTTAATAATCAGTTATCCAAGCCCTAGAAGGCTGTTTTAATTATTAATAATCCTCGCGCGAGTGACAGGTTTTACGGGGGGTCTTCCTGTGGCGCTGTGGTTACTGCTGTCGCCTCACACCACCAAAGGGCGCGGCTTCAAATCCCACGGAACGGCAGAATCGTTTGGGCAACATTTTCCTTGATGCCTGTATGCTCACCTGGCAGTAAATAGGTATCCGGGGAGATAAGGAACTGTTGTGGGTTGTATCCCGGAAACCAGTTACTAGTTGGATTAGTGGTAGAAAACTTTGATCAGTCTAGATCTAACTGTTAAGGAGAACTGAGCTTCAGCAGGGCTAACTTATGTAAACCTTTAGCATTTGGTAACTTGTTACCACTATGCCACTTTTATTCTCATTCATTTGGAGTTTGTTTTTTGACATGACTTGCGGCTCCAGCGGGAAATATTTGTGGGTAGGGCGTGCCTTGTGGTCCACGGGCACAGTGGCTGCCTCCTGGGCGTGTTTTGTGGCCCAGTGGCTGCCTCCTGGGCCTGCTTTGTTGTCCAGGGGCCCAGTGGCTGCCTCCTGGGCCTGCTTGGTGGTCCAGGGACCCGGTGGCTGCCTCCTGGGCCTGCCCTGTGGTCCAGGGGCCCAGTGGCTCGCCTGCTGGGCCTGCCCTGTGGTCCAGGGGCCCGGTGGCTGCCTCCTGGGCCTGTCCTGTGGTCCAGGGGCCCGGTGGCTACCTCCTGGGCCTGTCCTGTGGTACAGGAGCCCAGTGGCTGCCTCCTGGGCCTGCTTTGTGTTCCAGGGGGCCCGGTGGCTCGCCTCCTGGGCCTGCCCTGTGGTCCAGGGGCCCGGTGGCTCGCCTCCTGGACCTGCCCTGTGGTCCAGGGGCCCAGTGGCTCGCCTCCTGGGCCTGCTTTGTGGTTCAGGGGCCCGGTGGCTCACATCCTGGGCCTGCCCTGTGGTCCAGGGGCCCGGTGGCTCACATCCTGGGCCTGCCCTGTGGTCCAGGGGCCCAGTGGCTGCCTCCTGGGCCTGGCCTGTGGTCCAGGGGCCCAGTGGCTCGCTTCCTGGGCCTGCCCTGTGGTCCAGGGGCCCAGTGGCTCGCCTTCTGGACCTGCCTTGTCGTCCAGGGGCCCAGTGGCTCGCCTCCTCTCAGGTAAGGACGGCCACACATCACCCTAGGGGGCGCATTCGTTAGCGTCACGCTCGGAACGACTTCCTTAAGGCAACTTGTTCTACGGCTCTGAACACGCTCAAGCTTTTTTGGTCAAGTTGGTTATTGAGTCTTGTTGCGGAAGTGATGAACATGTTGAACAAAACTATCAACAACGAATGCGTGTTGAGGACTTGTCTTGTGCCGGGGTCCGTTGGGGCCGAGGACGCGATCTTGCGTAAAGTAGCGGAACAGCAAAGTTGTTGGAGTAGAATTCATGGCAGAGGTTTGGAATGACAGGCGGGGGAAGCATTTTCTCTCCTTAAAATAACATTTGGCTTAACACACATATATATTAAGGGATTAGGGAAGGGTGGGAGAAATTTAGAGACGATTCTCGCGTTCCCTGCTATGTTTCAACTGCGAGACATATGGTCATTAATCCTCTGCTTGTGACGTAAAGTGCACAGATTTCCTTGTGCCAGATTCACGAAGCAGTTACGCAAGCACTTACGAACCTGTACATCTTTTCTCAATCTTTGACGGCTTTGGTTACATTTATTAAACAGTTTACAAGCAAGAAAACTTCCCAATAACTGTTGTTATTGTTATAAACAGCCTCCTGGTGCTTTGGAGCTCATTAACTGTCTAATAATTGTAAACAAAGCCGCCAAAGATTAAGAAAAGATGTACACGTTCGTAAGTGCTTCGTGAATCTGGCACAAGATTTGACTTTCTCTTTTTAGTTATGGAGACAGAAGTAGCCGGCCTACCAGTCCTGGTGTAGGTGCACACAGCCGGCTACAGAGCCGGAAGCCAGGCACCATAACCCCTCGTACTTCTCTTTGTGTTGACTACATCAACACTGCCACGCCGGGAGACACCCAAGTCCCGTGTGAGGTCATCCTCGATGGATTCTTCTGCTATAACTGTGCAGTGTGACCCTGACCAACCCTGGAAACACAAACCGAAACTGCCTCTATTTTCCGCTTGTTACAACTTGTAATCAAGTTGTTACATCTTGGCTTAACGTGTTTATGACGTATTAGAACGTTGTTACAACTTGCTATATTGGTTGTTATAACTGGTTAGGAGGGGTTGAAACTTGTTAGAACGTTGTAACAACGTCGTAGTTTCGGTGTGTATTTGGCGGGCAGGGATCCAGGTCCCCTAGAAACTCAACTTCCATGGTAACAAGTGTACAATAAGAACATCGCTCTGAACTGCTTTGTCGAAGCACCTAAACTAACGTATTCACTATTATACAGTTGAGCTGTTGTAGTCTTCGATCCAAACAACTCCCGCTTCTCATAGCATAGAGCGGCCGTTATTTGCCTCCCGAGACATTGACTGCAGAAGACGCTCCTCACCAATCTATACTGAACTCTGCCACCGCTGGAGTAGCTTCCTCCCCGTCGTCAGTCACATGGACGCTTCTCACCATTTGTGTCCCTCCTTGCCTCCAGTTCCTCTATGGAGCGAGGAACTTGTCAATATAAGGCCAGAATTCTCCTCCTTCAGACCGCGGAAAGAAGGATCTAGAGCGGTTGGCACCATAACTTCTTAAATAATTACGAGGCTTAAGATACGCTGGATATTTCATGGTATATACATATGGATCCTGGGAGAGATCAGACAACTTTTTCCTCCGGAGCAACATATATTGGGAGTCTGACCATCTGCCATACATGGAAACTCTGCCACGTTCATTCAGGTCTGACAGGGAAGGTGACTGCAGTTCTACAAGCTCTCAGCCTACGTCGACGGGTGACGTTGGCAGCCGTGATTTATGTAGCCTCCACCACAGCCCTTCACACAGTGCTTATGACTCACAGAGAACTGATGTTTTGTCGTAATGACCAAACTACACGCAAGAAGATGAACAGTCGACGACATTTTGGTCCGTCGAACGGGATGAGTGTAATAATGGGATGAAGGAAGAATGGAATGAGGTACGATTAGAATAAGAGAAGGGGATGAGAAAGGGTGGAAAGTCTAAGTCAGGTCAAGTTTGTTAAGAAGGTTAGAGCATTTAAGTCTGTAGAAGAAACGACAAAACGTCTTCGTTTCCTCATCTTGTGACGTGTGGTTTTATCATCATGTCTTCAACCCCGTTATTGTGCCTCACCGTCTGCATGTTGTCTAATGAGACCCCAGGGGCGGAGACTGTAAATTCCCAATGCGTCCCATCACATTCAATTATCGGCAATGTGATAGCCTGGTTGATAGTTCCCTTCCCTTCCCTTCCAAAGGATACCTATCAGGAGAAAGCGCCGAGCCATTACGACTATATAGCATTGGGAAGGGGTCAGGAAAAAGATTTGGGATGGGACGGGGTGAAGGAATGGTGCCCAACTACTTGGACGGTCGGGGATTGAACGCCGACCTATATGAAGCGAGACCGTCGCTCTACCGTCCAGCCCAAGTGATTGGGTTATTGGCAATGTGAGAGTGTAGGCGAATGGTGAGATGCAACACAAACAGAATGATGACACGCCTGCTCCACTGGACCTCACACGGGTCCTGCCGACGATCAAGATGACCCTTTCATACGTGATGGGAAGCAGAGTATCATCCCTTTGCAAGCCTCCGCGAGAGGTCATCTCCTCGCCCATGTGCAGACATAACATCAGGCCTCTATACACAGCCCTGGCGCGTTTCATGATGGTGCATCTCCATCATCTCCGACTGACCGACTCTCCGTACTGCCAGTCGTGGTCAGACCAGGGAGATGCCGTGGAACGTCTCCATCACGGGCCGGGGTTACGGTGCGAGGGACCACCGTTTATGAGATTCTTCGGCACGCTTTCAGCTTCATCGGCCACGCTCTTGTTTAGAAGGCTATCGGAGTGCACAACCTTTCGACAGTTTCTGAAACCGATCAGCCAAGTTCAGCCGATCCTAGGATCGTCGTCGTCCCTTTTTTCTGGTTGAAAATTTTCCATGCTAACATGCCCTCCACCGTATGTTATGCCAATTTGGTATATAGATAACTGCCTGATATCGATATACAATGTACCAAAATGTAATGTACATACTTCTATTTCTCGCTAATAACTTAGCACTATACATAGTGCTAACTTAAGCTGTCTTGAAATTTTACCAATTTGAAAATATAATTCGGTATTTTTTGTCTGATCTGTATATAAAAATGTTTGTCCCAGGATGGAGGCCAGGTACTAACCTCACCAAAGTTTGCAGTGTGAGTAGTGGGTGGGGGAGGATGGTCATCTGGGAAGTAGGTAAGGGGCAGCCCCCGATTGATACTAAATTCCGTTCTAGCTAAATACCAGACTACATAAAGACTAATGGTCAGGAACCCCCAGAATCATGTGAACAATGAATCCCACTAAACGGTACCATCTATCCAAAAGATAGCTGGACGGTAGAGTTTTTTTTTCTACCACAGACGTGGCCAGACATTTACAATGCTTACCAGCATATATACATTTTCTTCTGTCCTCCATGGACAGGGTTAGAGATGTGTTAAACATATAGTTCATGGGTTTATTGAACAATCAATCACAGAAGGTGATTCGGTGCTTTTAAAATGCTAAGCTAACCTACATACGTAAATACATAGATACACAGATTTATGTATGCCCTACATAAAGTGTTCGATGTGTCTTTTACATAGTGTCATTAATGTGCATTTACAAAGGTGAAATGTAATTCTGATCAGCTTCCATATATACTTTATACACATACATATACATACACACACATATACATACACACACACACACACACACACACACATATACGTACATATACATATATACATACATATATATACACACATGCATTCACATACATTTGTCTCTTTTACTCTGACAGGGTGAGATAGCTGATAAAGAAACTAGTGTGCAATTAAGTACTTAACCACTGAAGGTGATGAAGGTGCTTTTACAAGCTCAGGTTATATAGTTACATCACATACATTGTATAATTGATACATTACATGGTCAATCTTGGGTACAAGTCCGATATATCATCAAGTGTTCCAGTACTCATATAGTAATTACACAGTTCAGCATACCTCAGCCCAGGAGGGCGAAAGTCAGTCAATATGGGACATTCTACAATATAATGTTCAAGAGAGTGCATGTTTTCTCTTTCACAAAGTTGACACATTGTGTACTCGACATTTGGGTTTTGAGAAAGCTGCCAGATACGTCTATATCCCAGGCGTATTCTGGCCACTATAACATCACATTGCCGGGTTCTTGTTCTATTAGTCCCATAGGTGAATGTTTCCTCACGATATCTATCATAATATTTAATGCTACAACTTTCCGGTCTTTGTGAATTTGTTAGGTCGGTGACGGTCTCGCTTCATGTAAATCGGCGTTCAACCCCAGAGTGGATTGAACGCCGATTTCTATTCTTTAATTTTATATTTGCGATTTCTATATACGAAATTGCGTATCGGATAAAATTGCTATCTTCCCGACATAGTGGAGAAGATTGCGTGTAAGGAGAAGATTGCGTGTAGTGGAGAATATCGCATGTAGTGGAGAAGATAGTGCGAAGTGGATAGGATTACGCATAGAGAAGATCACGAGTAACGGAGAAGATTGCGTGTAGTGGTGAATATTGCGTGTAGAGAAATTTGCGTGTAGAGGGGAAGATCACACATAGTGGAAAAGATCGCGTGTAGCGGAGAATATCGCGTGTAGAGGAGAATATCGCGTGTAGAGGAGAATATCGCGTGTAGAGGAGAATATCGCGTGTAGAGGAGAATATCGCGTGTAGAGGAGAATATCGCGTGTAGAGGAGAATATCGCGTGTAGAGGAGAATATCGCGTGTAGAGGAGAATATCGCGTGTAGAGGAGAATATCGCGCGTAGAGGAGAATATCGCGCGTAGAGGAGAATATCGCGCGTAGAGGAGAATATCGCGCGTAGAGGAGAATATCGCGCGTAGAGGAGAATATCGCGCGTAGAGGAGAATATCGCGCGTAGAGGAGAATATCGCGCGTAGAGGAGAATATCGCGCGTAGAGGAGAATATCGCGCGTAGAGGAGAATATCGCGCGTAGAGGAGAATATCGCGCGTAGAGGAGAATATCGCGCGTAGAGGAGAATATCGCGCGTAGAGGAGAATATCGCGCGTAGTGGAGAATATCGCGCGTAGAGGAGAATATCGCGCGTAGAGGAGAATATCGCGCGTAGAGGAGAATATCGCGCGTAGAGGAGAATATCGCGCGTAGAGGAGAATATCGCGCGTAGAGGAGAATATCGCGCGTAGAGGAGAATATCGCGCGTAGAGGAGAATATCGCGCGTAGAGGAGAATATCGCGCGTAGAGGAGAATATCGCGCGTAGAGGAGAATATCGCGCGTAGAGGAGAATATCGCGCGTAGAGGAGAATATCGCGCGTAGAGGAGAATATCGCGCGTAGAGGAGAATATCGCGCGTAGAGGAGAATATCGCGCGTAGAGGAGAATATCGCGTGTAGAAGAGATGTGGGCTCCATTGTTCACGCGATTAACCTCAGTTACCCAAGCCGGTAAAGGTATTAAAAACAATTACTTGTCACAGGATCCAGCCCCTGCGACACAGGAGAGAATAAACAGTTTTATCTGCCCGCTTTTGTGGGTTCGTGTTGATTTACGACCTAATTGCATCCTTCTTGTTTATTCTTTTTCTCTCTCATCTCTCTACATAATTTGTGTGGCATTTTGACTTCATGTTTTATCCCCAGATGTACGTTTTCTGATCTGTGAGTCTCTAGGTTACTGTTTCATTCCAAATATGTGGGATTGGGCGGTTATAAATAGGAGCTGCCTCGTATGAGCCAATAGACCTTCTGCAGTTACCTTATATTTTTATATTTGTCGCGGGTATTATTGCCATAAATCTCAGCTCCTTTCAAGAGCTGTGGTTGATCTCTCGAGAGAGACTCGGGTCATCTAGCCACAGATATCATCCGCTTAACAGATATCTTCCTCTATAATATCGATGGCTCTTCCTCCGAGTGACAGGAAAATTGCTCAGAGCTCTCGCTCTTTAGGCTTATCACCTAAGCCTCCAGGCAGACAATTTATCGGAAAGAGGTTCCACTAGTTGGCGCACACCATAGTGGGATGCGAACGAGGACCATGTTCTTGCGTCATGACGGCCTTCAGGCTATCGTTCCTGGTTATGGAAGGGTTAGTGGGGGTAAGGACACTATCCAGCACAGCTAGGGATGTCCACGGCGTCCCATGACGGACCCGCTCCTGGAGCTCGAGGTGCCCGTAGTCGGAAGACTCCTTCAGAGACCCCGCCCATGAAGGTCCTCGGCGGACTGTCCGACTTCCAGCAAGGAAGGCACGAGGATGACGGGGCATCAGATTGATTAACCTTCTCCCGAGGGAAGGGAGAGTTTATTATTCTAAAGAAAACGTTTGGTCCTGAGAGAACGCGTTAGTCTAGTTGAGGTGATACTTAAGTGAAAGAATTGCCCTCGCATGATGAATGTGACCCCGCACACTGTGTGAAATGGATGAATCTTAGTAAAGAAAGACATTGATGAATAGGACCTTGCTTCCTGGGAACGAGTCGCTGGTCTAGGAGGACCTCGATAAACCACCTTCCTGTCCCATATAACAGGATTCCTTATGGTCGGGCTGCGATTCATGTAGGGGGCCTCGTAGTACAGTTGGCTTCATTCTCGACTCACAGCTGGGGATCCTGAGTTCGATTCCAGAGTGATTCCAGCAATGGTTGATCATGTATGCTTTCAGTTAATGCCCCTGTTCACCTAGCAGTAACCAAGTACCTGGGAGCCAGGCAGCTGTTGTAGGGTAGCAGCCTAGTGGTTCAACCTTTTGGGCACTTCGATTCAAGCTAAAGTGTGTGTGTGTGTGTGTGTGTGTGTGTGTGTGTACTCACCTAGTACTCGCCTAGTTGTGCTTGCGGGGGTTGAGCTCTGGCTCTTTGGTCCCGCCTCACAACTGTCAATCAACAGGTGTTCAGGTTCCTGAGCCTACTGGGCTCTATCATATCTACACTTGAAACTGTGTATGGAGTCAGCCTCCACCACATCGCTTCCTAATGCATTCCATTTGTCAACCACTCTGACACTAAAAAAGTTCTTTCTAATATCTCTGTGGCTCATTTGGGCACTCAGTTTCCACCTGTGTCCCCTAGTGCGTGTGCCCCTTGTGTTAAACAGCCTGTCTTTATCAACCCTGTCGATTCCCCTGAGAATCTTGAATGTGGTGATCATGTCCCCCCTAACTCTTCTGTCTTCCAACGAAGTGAGGTTTAATTCCTGTAGTCTCTCCTCATAGCTCATACCTCTCAGCAAGGGCACTAGTCTGGTGGCAAACCTTTGAACCTTTTCCAGTTTAGTCTTATGCTTGACTAGATATGGACTCCATGCTGGAGCCGCATACTCCAGGATTGGTCTGACATATGTGGTATATAATGTTCTGAAAGATTCCTTACACAAGTTTCTAAAGGCCGTTCTTATGTTAGCCAACCTGGCATATGCTGCTGATGTTATCCTCTTGATATGAGCTTCAGGGGACAGGTCTGGCGTGATATCAACCCCCAGGTCTTTCTCTCTCTCTGACTCTTGAAGTATTTCATCTCCCAAATGATACCTTGTATCTGGTCTCCTGCTTCCTACCCCTATCTTCATTACATTACATTTGCTTGTGTGTGTGTGTGTGTGTGTGTGTACTCACCTAATTGTGCTTCCGGGGGTTGAGCTTTGGCTCTTTGGTCCCGCCTCTCAACTGTCAATCAACTGGTGTACAGATTCCTGAGCCTACTGGACTCTATCATATCTACATTTGAAACTGTGTATGGAGTCAGCCTCCACCACATCACTTCCTAGTGCATTCCATTTACTAACTACTCTGACACTGAAAAAGTTCTTTCTAATGTCTCTGTGGTTCATTTGGGTACTCAGCTTCAACCTGTGTCCCCTTGTTCGCGTCCCTCCAGTGTTCAATAGTTAATCCTTGTTTACCCGGTCGATTCCCCTGAGGATTTTGTAGGTTGTGATCATGTCCCCCCTTACTCTTCAGTCTTCCAGTGTCGTAAGGTGCATTTCCCGCAGCCTTTCCTCATAACTCATGCCTCTTAGTTCTGGGACTAGTCTAATAGCATACCTTTGGACTTTTTCCAGCTTCGTCTTGTGCTTGACAAGGTACGGGCTCCATGCTGGGGCCGCATACTCCAGGATTCCTTACACAGATTCCTGAACGCCGTTCTGATGTTAGCCAGCCTCGCATATATCGCAGACGTTATTCTCTTTATGTGGGCTTCAGGAGACAGGTTTGGTGTGATATCAACTCCTAGATCTTTCTCTCTGTCTGTTTCATTAAGTACTTCATCTCCTATTCTGTATCCTGTGTCTGGCCTTCTATTTCCACTGCCTAGTTTCATTACTTTGCATTTACTCGGGTTGAAATTCAACAGCCATTTGTTGGACCATTCACTCAGTCTATCTAGGTCATCTTGTAGCCTCCTACAATCATCCTGTTTCAATCCTCCTCATAATTTTTGCATCGTCGGCAAACATTGAGAGGAACGAATCTATACCCTCTGGGAGATCATTTACATATACCAGAAACAGTATAGGTCCAAGGACTGACCCCTGCGGGACTCCACTTGTAACGTCTCGCCAATCTGAGACCTCACCCCTCACACAGACTCGTTGTCTCCTGTTGCTTAGGTACTCCTCTATCCACCGGAGTACCTTCCCTTTCACTCCAGCCTGCATCTCCAACTTTCGCACTAGCCTCTTGTGTGGCACTGTATCAAAGGCTTTCTGACAATCCAAAAATATGCAGTCTGCCCACCCTTCTCTTTCTTGCCTTATTTTTGTTGCCTGGTCGTAGAATTCAAGTAACCCTGTGAGGCACGACCTGCCATCCCTGAACCCACGTTGATGCTGTGTTACAAAGTTCCTTCGCTCCAGATGCTCCACTAGTTTTTTTCGCACAATCTTCTCCATCAGCTAGCATGGTATGCAGGTTAGGGACACTGGCCTGTAGTTCAGTGCCTCCTGTCTATCCCCTTTCTTGTATATCGGGACTACGTTAGCTGCTTTCCGAATATCTGGCAGTTCCCCTGTTGCCAGTGATTTGTTATACACTATGGAGAGTGGTAGGCACTGTTCTCTTGCTCCTTCCTTTAGAACCCAAGGGGAGATTCCATCTGGGCCTATAGCCTTTGTCACATCCAACTCTAGTAAACACTTCCTTACTTCCCCGCTGGTAATCTCAGTCTTCCAGTGGTTCCTGGTTAGCTATTCCCTCTCTTACCTCTGGAATTTCTCCTTGCTCTAAGGTGAAGACCTCCTGGAATTTCTTATTCAACTCCTCGCACACTTCTTTGTCATTTGTAGTGAATCCTTCTGCCCCTATCCTTAATTTCATAACCTGTTCCTTTACTGTTGTTTTTCTCCTGATGTGGCTATGCAACAATTTAGATTGAGTCTTTGCCTTGCTTGCGATGTCAAGACACTCGCCTGGCGTTCCGCGAGCGCTATGTCATGGGTTCGTATCCTGGCCGGGGAGGATTTACTGGGCGCAAGTCCTTAACTGTAGCCTCTGTTTAACGCAACAGTAAAATGTGTACTTGGATGAAAAACGATTCTTCGCGGCAGGGGATCGTATTCCAGGGACTTGCCCGAAACGCTACGCGTACTAGTGGCTGTACAAGAATGTAACAACTCTTGTATATATCTCAAAAAAAAATCGTATTGTCTTTCTGCCTCTTTTCTCATCCTGACATATTCATTCCTGGCATTCTGGTATCTTTCTCTGCTCTCCAGTGTCCTGTTATTCCTATAGTTTCTCCATGCCCTTTTACTTTGCTGCTTAGCTAGCCTACATCTCAGATTAAACCATGGGTTTCTCATTTTCATTTCTGTTTTCCTTTTGGACTGGGACAAACTTGTTTGCTGCGTCCTTACACTTCTGCGTGATGTAATCCATCATATCTTGGGCCGTCTTTCCCCTGAGCTCTGTTTCCCATGCTATATCTGTTAGGATTTTTTTTACCCCTCATAGTTTCCCTTTCGGTATGCTAACCTTTTGGTTTCGGTATCCCTCCTCGAGTTCAATAACCCTTCTTCAATCAAGTACTCAACACCAATACACTGTGGTCGCTCATCCCTACTGGGGCCTCAAAACCGATTTCTCTTATGTCGGAGTCGTTCAGAGTGAAGACTAGGTCGAGTCTCGCTGGTTCGTCATTGCCTCTCATCCTTGTGGGTTCTCTGACATGCTGGTTTAAAAAGTTTCTTGTCACCACCTCCAATAGTTTGGCTCTCCACGTATCCTCGCCTCCATGCGATTCCTTGTTCTCCCAGTCAATCCTTCCGTGATTGAAGTCGCCCATGATGAGCAGGTGGGATCTATTTCTACAGGCAGCAGAGGCTGCCCTCTCAATTATAGTGTTAACTGCCATGTTATTGTTTTCATACTCTTGACTGGGTCTTCTGTCATTTGGTGGAGGGTTGTATATTACTGCTACTACTATTCTTGGCCCTCCCATTGTCATGGTGCCTGCTATGTAGTCTCTGAACTCCTCACAGCCCGGGATAGCCATCTCCTTAAACTCCATTCCTTTCTCATGAGTGGGGCCACTCCGCCTCCTCCCCTACCTTCCCTCTCTTTCCTTATTACTGTGTACTCCTGGGGAACACGGCATTCGTTATGATTCCAGAGAGTTTTGTTTCAGTGAGTCCGATTACATCTGGGTTCACTTCTTGTGCTCTTTCCCTTAGTTCACTTGTCTTGCTTGTGATCCCATCTATGTTCGAGTACATCACCCTGAAACTGACTCTCTCTCTGCTTCTCCTCTGGGGGGGGGATCTTTGGGATCTGGGGTGAGTGGGAGCTGGGGGGACCTGGCACGGGGAGACTGGTGGAGGAGGGAGGGCTTGGGGGGGTGAGGAGGGAGGCTTGGGGGTGGGGGAGATGGGGGTGGGGGAGAGGGGGAGGGTAAGGGGTGTGTGAAAAGGGGGGGAGGGGTTATGGGTGGGAGTGAGACGGTGAGGTTGGGGGAGAGTGAGAGGGGGGTAGGTGGTGGGGTGAGAGAGGGGAGGTTGGGGAAGCATGGGGGGAGGAGAGGCTTTGGGGGATAGGGGAGATGGAGAGGGTTGGGGGGGGGGGGAGAAGAGGGTGGGGGCTTGGGGGGCATGGGGGAAAAAAGGAGGGCTGAGTGGGTGAGGAAAGAGGGAGGATTTAGGGGAGTGGGGGGAGAGGGGGAGACTAGGTGGGGTGGGAGAGTGGGGGGCTTAGGGGCGGGGGGAGAAGGGAGGGCTTGGGGGTGGGAGAGACGGAGGACCATGTGGGGAAGGTAGGGTTTTGGAGGGATGGGGGAGAAGGAGGTCCTGTGGAGGAGCGGGTAGAGGTATGGGATAGGGGGGTCGAGTGAGGGACAAGGGGGGTGGGTGGGGGGAGAGTGCCCTAGGTGGTAGTACTTAGTGGGTGGGCTGACAGGGATGGGGGCAGGTGGGGTGTCTGTTGGGTAATGTGGGGTGGTGCCCCCAATCCCTGTGACTGTGCACTGTTTGAGGAGGGTTCTCCACTTCCTCTGGGATTGTAGGGGTTCCCGGTTTGTGTGTGTGTGTGTGTTGTGCTGTGTTTAGAGAGGGGATGGGGAAACAAATCAAGAGAGTGAGGTGATGATGGGAGAGTTATGATGGAGAACAAACACAGAAAGAGGTGGGGGGGTGGTTGAAAATGTTTAAATTATTGAGCAAATGCCATAGCAATTTATGATTTTCTGGGCCATTGTTCTTGTCGGAAACCAGATAACTTTCATGGAGACTGACACTATGCAGTGGAACGTCTGTCGCTGGATGATTCAGATTTATAATTTTATTGAGGGAAAGTGATTACTGAGGCTGACTCACAGTTGACATAGGTGATGACAGCACCGACCCAAGAAACTGTCAAGAGAGAGATATCAGTCGTTCCTTCCTTTCTTCCTTCTTAGGCAGTAAGGAAGAAGAAGAGTAAGCGAGAGAGGAAGAACATTGTGATCAAAACTGTCAGAATATGTATTCAGGTTCAGAGGTGTTCTTTTTTGGTGTGTGATGCAGATGAATCTCCCGGTCAGGAGGGACCTGGGCCCAGCCGGGGTGGGGGGAAGGGTTGTAGATCATTGAAGGGTCAATTTATACCGTTTTTTTACATAAGTCCCTTGTTACATGGAAGACACTGTGTCATGCTTAATGCCCAACTTGCCAAAACACGCCAGAGTAGTTATTCACTGTATTTAGGAATTAGCGCAAGTGTTTATTCAAACTTGCCACCTGCTACTGAGCCCGAGCTATGGATTCAGCTCAACTGTTAGGGCACTCGATTATTAGGAACTCTAAGTCGCCCCTCGTATCTGGACACAAGTTTCCATGTAATGGCGATAGGCTGGACCAGGCGAGTTGCTGGAGAGGTGATGTTTTGTCGCCTACAATAGAAGTCCCATTGGTTGGTAAGGTACCAGCTTTACAAAACTTCACATTAAGAGAAAATTTAAGAGGCTTTTTGTCAGAAATATCAACTGGGAGAATTCGAGTTCGTGGCCCATTTGGTGATGGTGGGATTACCAATGGTAGGACACCCCAGTCCACCATCCCAGGAGAACTCCTCCGCCACTGTACCGTGTGTACATACAGCTTGACTACAGTAGTATGCCTCCCTACATAAATGATGACTAGGAGGTTGCCTGGCTGTTGCCTGTCAGGCACATAAATTGTACCAGGTTAGCACATTACAGGGAAGAGGATGCCAGACTTCACCGTAGATGCCCCTTACGCTTCAACAACTTCCTGACGTATCGCTCTTTAAGGATGAAGGACCGTCTCGCGGCGGCGGAGTGCAGCAAGCGACCCTTCCGTGCTAACCGGACACGGAAGCCTTGCAGTTAATCCCCAAGAGGTCGTCCCTTCTGTGACACTGATCGCAGCTCTCGGCCTTGAGTCTTCAGGGACCTACATCCGGAATAGCTGAGGTCCAGTTGACCAATACCATACGTTAGAAGGTGAAAGGGCGACGCGTTTCGGTCCGTCCTGGACATCTGCCAAATCGAGTGCTGGATCCAAGGACGGACCGAAACGTCGTCGTCCCTTTACCTGTATAGTGTGTGGTCTGGTCAACTATACTTTATCCACGCTTATTGTGACTCATCGCCCGAGGTCCAGTCTTACCCCTGAAGCGAGTCCCCTCCCCCCCTCTCCACTCATTCACCCCCGCCTTCACCTGATCCTCAACGGATCCACAACAATGTGGCGCGCCACGTACCGCGGGTTGCTGGCGCCCAGCTACACCGTCGCCACGCACCATCTGGGATGCTACGCGGTGTTTGCATATTGTTGTTGTTTTAAACTCAGCTAAAAGTTCCAAGTACCGGGCTATGGTGACCCGTTAGATGCTTACCTGGGCACGGGCGGGCAAGTGCACGGGCTATGGTGAGCCGTAGTGGACTTCCCTGGCCATGGAGCTGGGCAAGTAGCACGGGCTATGGTGAGCCACGTAGTGGACTTACCTGCACAGGAGGGGGCAAGTAGCCGGGCTATGGTGAGCCCGTAGCTGACTTACCTGGCACAGGAGGTGGCAAGTAGCAACGGCTAGGGTGAGGGCGCGTAGTTGACTTACCTGGCAGAGGAGCCGGGCAAGTAGCACTGGCTATGGGGTGACCCGTAGTGGACTTCCCCTGGCACAGGAGCTCGGGGCAAGTAGCACGTGCTATGGTGAGCCCGTAGGAGTTGCGCTGTTACAATAGCGGGGCAATTAGCCGGGCCATGGTGAGCCACGGGTAGTGGAATTACCTGGCACCGGAGCGGGCAGTAGCAACGGGCTATGGTGAGCCCGTAGTGGACTTACCTGGCACAGGGAGCGGGGCAAGTAGCACGGCTAAGGGGAGCCCGTAGTTTGGCTTACTGGCACAGGAGCGGGGCAAGTACACGGGCTATGTCGAGCCAGTAGTGGACTTTACTGGCACACGGAACGGGGTTGTAACTGGGATGTTTTCTATATACTTACTCGCGATTCTCCTGTCGATGCCTTAATTCTACTAACATAGCGTCAGACTGGATGAGCCAATCCTTTGAACACAATTAAATTGCTAGCCCGAGAGATCTACAAGAAGTTACTGAACGAAGGACGTTCTTCAATGGAAGGACCTCCAGTAGCTGGAAACCATATTTCCTATGAACATCCCTAACTCAAATTAGAAATTTATACAGGCATTTGGTCGAATATGCATCTGAAAACTGATATACTTTCGTATATTTATACCTACTTCAACGGATTCCATCTCCATGTATTCCTCTTCAGAAAGCGTGATACATTCCTTCTGCGAGATGTACAAATATACGAAAGTACTTAATGGAATTCGTTTCAATTTTCCTCCGTAGTATGACACTGTCACATTTTTCCCTCACGTGT
>WNGS01006636.1:1009556-1020746 GCA_020271785.1 Procambarus virginalis | reverse complement strand
ACTGGGCTCTATCATATCTACATTTGAAACTGGTATGGAGTCAGCCTCACCAACATAAATCTTCCAGTGGGCATTAACTATTTAATTAATATTAGAACTGAAAACAAATCTCTAAGGTCTCTGTGGCTCATTGGGTACTAAGTTTCCAACCTGTGTCCCTTTGTTCGTGTCCCACCCGTGGTGAAGAGTTTGTCTTGTCCGCCCTGTCAATTTCCCTGAGAATTTTGTAGGTGGTTATCATGTCTCCCTTACTCTTCTGTTTTCCAGGGATGTGAGGTTCAGCTCCTTTAGCCTTTCCTCGTAGCTCAATCCTCTCAGTTCCGGGACGAGCCTGGTGGCATACCGCTGAATCTTCTCTAACTTTGTCTTGTGTTTAACTAGGTATGGACTCCAGGCTGGAGCTGCATACTCCAGGATTGGTCTTACATAAGTGGTATACAGGGTTCTGAAAGATTCCTTACACAAATTTCTAAAGGCAGTTCTTATGTTGGCCAGTCTAGCATATGCCGCTGATGATATTCTTTTGATGTGGGCTTCTGGGGACAGGTTCGGTGTGATATCAACCCCCAGATCTTTCTCTCTATTTGACTCTTGCAGGATTTCCCCTCCCAAATGATACCTTGTGTTCAGCCTCCTGCTCCCTTCTCCTAATTTCATCACCTTACACTTTCCCGAGTTGAACTTTAGCAGCCATTTTCTAGACCATTCCTCCAGTTTATCCAGGTCATCCTGTAGTCTCTGTCTATCTTCATCCGTCTTGATTCTTCTCATAATTTTGCATCATCAGCAAACATTGAGAGGAATGAGTCTATACCCTCCGGAAGATCGTTCACATATATTAGAAACAGGATGGGTCCAAGTACTGAGCCCTGTGGGACTCCGCTGGTGACATCTCGCCACTCTGATGTCTCCCCCCTCACCGTTACTCGCTGTTTCCTGTTGCTTAAGTACTCCCTTATCCACTGGAGCACCTTCCCTTTTACTCCTGCCTGTTGCTCCAACTTTTTTAACAGCTTTTGTGCGGTACTGTGTCAAAGGCTTTTTGGCAATCCAGGAAAATGCAGTCGGCCCACCCTTCTCTTCCTGCCTAATTTTTGTTGCTTGGTCATAAAATTCTATTAAACCTGTGAGGCACGATTTACCATCCCTGAACCCATGTTGGTGGTGCGTTACAAAGTTATTTCCCTCTAGATGCTCTACGAGCCTTTTCCTCACGATCTTCTCCATTACCTTGCATGGTATACAAGTTAAGGAAACTGGCCTGTAATTCAGTGCCTCTTGCCTGTCACCTTTTTGTATATTGGGACCACGTTAGCTGTCTTCCAACTTTCTGGTAAGTCTCCTGTTTCCAGTGACCTGTTATACACCATAGAGAGTGGCACACTTAGTGCTTCTGCACCTTCCTTTAGTATCCATGGTGAGATTCTGTCAGGCCCAACAGCCTTTGTCACATCCAGCTCCAGCAGACACCTTTTGACCTCATCACTGGTGAGGTCAAATTCCTCCAAGGTTGCTTGGTTTGCCACCTCCTCATTTAGTGCAGGGGCTTCTCCTTGTTCTATTGTGAAGACCTCCTGGAATCTCTTGTTGAGTTCTTCACACACCTCCTTGTCATTCTCTGTGTATCTGTTCTCCGCTTTTCGCAGCTTCATCACTTGTTCTTTCACTGCTGTTTTCCTCCTGATGTGGCTGTGGAGCAGCTTTGGTTGGGTCTTGGCTTTACTCGCGATGTCATTTTCAAACTGTCTCTCTGCTTCTCTCCTCACTCTGAGGTACTCATTTCTGGTATCTCTCCCTGCTCTCTGGTGTTCTGTTATTTCTGTAATTTCTCCATGTTCTTTTACTCAGTTGCTTCGCTACCTTGCATTCCTGGTTGAACCATGGGTTTTTCTGTTGTTTTTCGTTTTTCTCCTTTTGGACAGGGATAAACCTGTCTGCAGCTTCCTGGCACTTCTGGGTGACAAAATCCATCATGACCTGCACATTCTTGTCTCTAAGTTCTGTTTCCCATGGTATTCCTCTGAGGAAGCTCCTCATCTCTTCATATTTTCCTCTTCGGTAATTCAGTCTTTTTCCCTCCACTCCCATCCTTGGATAGGTTATCCCTACCTCCACCAAGTACTCAAAGGTCAGTACACTGTGGTCACTCATTCCTATGGGGGCTTCCACTTTGACTTCCCTTATTTCTGACTCATTCAGGGTGAATATCAAGTCGAGTCTAGCTGGTTCATCATTGCCTCTCACTCTTGTGGGTTCCTTGACATGCTGGCTCAGAAAATTCCTTGTTGCCACTTCCAAGAGTTTAGCTCTCCACGTATCTGCACCACCATGTGGGTCCCCATTCTCCCAGTCTATCTTTCCATGGTTGAAATCGCCCATGATTAAGAGTCTGGAGCCATTCCTGCAGGCAACTGAAGCTGCTCTCTCTATTATATTAATGGTTGCCATGTTGTTCCTATCAAACTCCTGTCTTGGTCTTCTGTCATTTAGGGGAGGGTTGTACATGACTGCCACTATTATCTTAGGTCCACCCATTGTTATAGTTCCTGTTATGTAATCTCTGAATCCGTCACAGCCCGGAATTTCCATCTCATCAAAACTCCAGTCCTTCCTTATCAGCAGGGCCACTCCTCCGCCTCCTCTCCCCTCCCTCTCTTTCCTTACTATATAGTAGTCCTTTGGAAACACAGCATCTGTTATGACTCCTGACAATTTTGTTTCTGTTAGTCCTATTACATCAGGGTTTTCTTCTTGCACCCTTTCAGCCAGTTCACTTGCTTTATTGGTAATCCCATCAATGTTTGAGTACATTACCTTGAAGCTCACTTTCTTGTATCCAATTTCACCCTCACTCCCCACAAGTGTAGGAAGTTGTTCTATGGTCAATGTTACTTGGGTAGGCTCCTCCTCCTGTGAGGTAGTTTCCAGGGGTTCAAGGGGAGGTGGAGTGGGGGATGGAGGGCTTAGGTCTTCCTCAGGCCTGCTTGGGGCAGGAGGAAGTCCTGGGGGTGAGGGAGCAGGGATTGCTTGGGGAAAGGGCACGCCCTCCTGCAGTGTAGTTGACAGGGGTTTGGAGGGAGATGGAGTGGGGGATAGAGGGCTTTGGTCTTGCTCAGGCCTGCTTGGGGCAGGAAGAAGACCAGGGGCTGGGGAAGCAGGGGCTACTTGGGGTAAGGGGAGGGGGAGGACTTGGGTTTCCTGATGGGCATTGTGCATGGGCAAGGGAGGGTTTGTGCTGGGGGAGGAGGGCCCTATTGGGTGGTGTGCTGGGGTGTTGCATTCCCCCCTTGGGTTCCTGGGTTGCTGGACTGGGGCTCCCCACTCCCCTCTGGGATTGCTGGGTTGGAGGCTGAGGTTCCCTGGCTCCCTTCCCTCTCCTTGCGCCTTTTCCTTGCATCTGCTGCCCTTACTATCTCGTCTCTGGTCATGTCTCTCTGAACATATACCTCTTTGTAGTTCCTTGCATGCCTCAGTTTGCTCTTCTTTACTAGGATGTCTTCTTTGATGTCCTCGCTCTTGAATACTACCTTGATCAATCTCTTTTTGTCTCTGTTGTACTGGCCAATCCGGAAAAACTGTTCTATGTCTCGTTCAGCCCCTTCCATTCCTATCTCCTTTAATATCCCTGCCACTTCAGCTTTGTCTTTAGCCCTCGATTCCTCCCTTGTGGAGCCCTCTTGTTCCTTCACGCCTACCACTACTACAGCTCTTTTCCTTTCCATTAGCTGGCTTGTGCATCTAGCTGCCTCCTGTGAGGTTACTGCTTTCATTTACATCTTTCATTTTTGTTACTGCGTACTGTGTGTGTGTGTGTGTGTGTGTTGTGTGTGTGTGTGTGTGTGTGTGTGTGTGTGTGTGTGTGTGTGTTGTGTGTGTGTGTACTCACCTAGTTGTGCTTGCGGGGGGTTGAGCTCTGGCTCTTTGGTCCCGCCTCTCAACTGTCAATCAACTGATGTACAGATTCCTGAGCCTACTGGGCTCTCATATCTACTTGATATGAACTCCAGGCTAGAGCTGCATACTCCAGGCTTGGTCTGGTATATGTGATATACAAGGTTCTATTTGATTCGTTTCACATACTTCTAAATTCAGTTCGTATGTTTGCCAGCCTTGCATATGCCGCTGATGATATCCGTTTGACGAGGGTTTTAGGAAGGAACCCACGTCAAAAGGATATCAATCCTCTCTGATATCACCCCCTGATCAATCCCGTGTGATATCACTCCTCAGATCAATCCAGTGTGATATCAACTCCCTGATCAATCCGGTGTGATATCACCCTCCTGATCAATCCCGTATGATATCACCTCCCTGATCAATCCGGTGTGATTTCACCCCCTGATCAATCCAGTGTGATATCAACCCCAAATCAATCCAGTGTGATATCAACCCCCTGATCACTATCTCCACCTCCCCAGTACCTTTGGCTTTAAAAAAAATTAAAATAACATTTATAATTCCAATAGACTCAAATAAATACTGATTAGCGACCAATTTTGCGATTATCAACAATAAACCACAAATACACTCCCAAGGTATGTGTTATTTTTCCGAGGTAAATGTTGAAAAAATACATTTCCTAGAAGAGGAAGCTTCAGAATATTGTATGTGGTCGACAAGACGAGAGCTGTGAGTGACTAGACATTGCTTGTAATACCTAATGGGATTTCACCTGAGGGGTAGAAAGAGCCTAAGTTTCTCTATCCCTTTGAAATGTATTTTTTTTTCTGTCTCAATCAACATGCTTGAACTTGATTTTCACCCAACATAATGTGTTCTACAGCTTCTACAAGAGCAACATACCCAACATAATGTGTTCTACAACTCCCACAAGAGCAAGATACCCAACATACTGTGCTCTAGAACACACACAAGAGCAACATACCCAACATACTGTGCTCTAGAACACACACAAGAGCAACATACCCAACATACTGTACTCTAAAACACACACAAGAGCAACATACCCAACATACTGTGCTCCACAACTCCCACAAGAGCAACATACCCAACATACTGTGCTCTAGAACACACACAAGAGCAACATACCCAACATACTGTGCTCTAGAACACACACAAGAGCAACATACCCAACATACTGTGCTCTACAACTCCCACAAAAGCAACATACCCAACATACTGTGCTCTACAACTCCCACAAGAGCAACACACCAACATACGGTGCTCTAGAACACACACAAGAGCAACATACCCAACATACTGTGCTCTACAACTCCCACAAGAGCAACATACCCAACATACTGTGCTCTACAACTCCCACAAGAGCAAAACACCCAACATACTGTGCTCTAGAACACACACAAGAGCAACATACCCAACATACTGTGCTCTACAACTCCCACAAGAGCAACATACCCAACATACTGTGCTCTAGAACACACACAAGAGCAACATACCCAACATACTCTGCTCTAGAACACACACAAGAGCAACATACCCAACATACTCTGCTCTAGAACACACACAAGAGCAACATACCCAACATACTCTGCTCTAGAACACACACAAGAGCAACATACCCAACATACTCTGCTCTAGAACACACACAAGAGCAACATACCCAACATACTCTGCTCTAGAACACACACAAGAGCAACATACCCAACATACTGTGCTCTAGAACTCCCACAAGAGCAACACACCCAACATACGGTGCTCTAGAACACACACAAGAGCAACATACCCAACATACTGTGCTCTACAACTCCCACAAGAGCAACATACCCAACATACTGTGCTCTACAACTCCCACAAGAGCAACACACCCAACATACTCTGCTCTAGAACACACACAAGAGCAACATACCCAACATACTGTGCTCTACAACTCCCACAAGAGCAACATACCCAACATACTGTGCTCTAGAACACACACAAGAGCAACATACCCAACATACTCTGCTCTAGAACACACACAAGAGCAACATACCCAACATACTCTGCTCTAGAACACACACAAGAGCAACATACCCAACATACTCTGCTCTAGAACACACACAAGAGCAACATACCCAACATACTCTGCTCTAGAACACACACAAGAGCAACATACCCAACATACTCTGCTCTAGAACACACACAAGAGCAACATACCCAACATACTGTGCTCTAGAACACACACAAGAGCTACATACCCAACATACTCTGCTCTACAACTCCCACAAGAGCAACATACCCAACATACTGTGCTCTACAACTCCCACAAGAGCTACATACCCAACATACTGTGCTCTACAACTCCCACAAGAGCTACATACCCAACATACTGTGCTCTACAACTCCCACAAGAACAACATACCCAACATACTGTGCTCTACAACTCCCACAAGAGCAACATACCCAACATACTGTGCTCTACAACTCCCACAAGAGCAACATACCCAACATACTGTGCTCTACAACTCCCACAAGAGCTACATACCCAACATACTGTGCTCTACAACTCCCACAAGAGCTACATACCCAACATACTGTGCTCTACAACTCCCACAAGAACAACATACCCAACATACTGTGCTCTACAACTCCCACAAGAGCAACATACCCAACATACTGTGCTCTACAACTCCCACAAGAGCAACATACCCAACATACTGTGCTCTACAACTCCCACAAGAGCAACATACCCAACATACTCTGCTCTAGAACACACACAAGAGCAACATACCCAACATACTCTGCTCTAGAACACACACAAGAGCAACATACCCAACATACTCTGCTCAAGAACACACACAAGAGCAACATACCCAACATACTCTGCTCTAGAACACACACAAGAGCAACATACCCAACATACTGTGCTCTAGAACACACACAAGAGCTACATACCCAACATACTGTGCTCTACAACTCCCACAAGAGCAACATACCCAACATACTGTGCTCTACATCTCCCACAAGAGCAACATACCCAACATACTGTGCTCTACAACTCCCACAAGAGCAACATACCCAACATACTGTGCTCTACAACTCCCACAAGAGCAACATACCCAACATACTGTGCTCTACAACTCCCACAAGAGCAACATACCCAACATACTCTGCTCTAGAACACACACAAGAGCAACATACCCAACATACTCTGCTCTAGAACACACACAAGAGCAACATACCCAACATACTCTGCTCTAGAACACACACAAGAGCAACATACCCAACATACTCTGCTCTAGAACACACACAAGAGCTACATACCCAACATACTGATCTCTAGAACACACACAAGAGCAACACATTTGGACAAGAGAGTTTGGCTACCAAACAAACGATAATTCAAGCAAATTACATGTTTGTTTTGTAATTAATTTATAATAGTAAAAAATGATGTTTAATAAATATACTACACACCGGCTCTGCTATTGGTCCTTGTTAACGGAGTGTGGTGATCTATCCGGCCGCAGTCTGGCCACTAACAAAGTGGAGTGAGCTATCCGGCAGCAGTCTGGCCACTAACAAAGTGGAGTGAGCTATCCGACAGCAGTCTGGCCACTAACAAAGTGGAGGGTTCTATCCGGCAGCAGTCTGGCCACTAACAAAGTGGAGGGTTCTATCCGGCAGCAGTGTGGCCACTAACAAAGGGGAGGGAGCTATCCGGCAGCAGTCTGGCCACTAACAAAGTGGAGTGATCTATCCGGCAGCAGTCTGGCCACTAACGAAGTGGAGTGTTCTATCCGGCAGCAGTCTGGCCACTAACAAAGTGGAGTGAGCTATCCGGCAGCAGTCTGGCCACTAACAAAGTTTAGGGTTCTATCCGGCAGCAGTCTGGCCACTAACAAAGTGGAGGGTTCTATCCGGCAGCAGTCTGGCCACTAACAAAGGGGAGGGAGCTATCCGGCAGCAGTCTGGCCACTAACAAAGTGGAGTGATCTATCCGGCAGCAGTCTGGCCACTAACGAAGTGGAGTGTTCTATCCGGCAGCATTCTGGCCACTAACAAAGTGGGGGGTTCTATCCGGCAGCAGTCTGGCCACTAACAAAGTGGAGTGATCTATCCGGCAGCAGTCTGGCCACTAACGAAGTGGAGTGTTCTATCCGGCAGCAGTCTGGCCACTAACAAAGTGGGGGGTTCTCTCCGGCAGCAGTCTGGCCTCTAACAAAGTGGAGTGTTCTATCCGGCAGCAGTCTGACCAGTAACACAGTGGAGGGTTCTATCCGGCAGCAGTATAACAACATAAAAAGTAATATTTATTAAAGAAATATTATGGTAGGAATAATGATCACAATAGCAATAAATATCAAAATAATATTTATCTTATTATAAAATTACTAATAATACCAAAATTAATATAAATAATATTGAGTAATATTAATAATAATAATAATAATAATAATAATAATAATAATAATAATAATAATAAATAACATCACTAATTGGGAAAAAATTGACAGGTGAGGCAGGTGTGAGTGTCAGAGAGAATGACTTAAACAAATGACAGCTGTTAATTACCTCTCTGCGAAATTCAATCCAATATATTTTGTTGGAAATGTGCAATTAATTACTGACTCGAAATATTAATTAAATAATTAGAGAAAGAGAATGACGGGGGGCGGGGGGGGGGGAATAGAGCGATAGGAGAAAAAGAGGGAATAAAATAAACGGTATAATAAGAGAGATATAAAGATAAATTGCAATATATTTAGGGCATATTTTAGGAGGCGTGTTCAAAGTTGGTGCCGGGTCTTGCAAGGTGTGCAAGATGCAGAGGCAGACAGGGGCTACCTGGGGCAACATTCGACTGGGTAACTTAAGGGAGTATCTGAATGATAGAAAGCTGAGAGTCACTGTCGGGAAACCGACACACTCATACACAAATAGTATAGTCTTCCCTTAACAGTATCCTCTTAAAATTAGAGAATGGGAGACTCCGTGACGTCATCGACGTCGCCGCAGTATTTACATTATTAAACCACTGTTCATACAACAGTTTAATGTCTAAATTGAATAAAAAAGTGTTCAATAAGACTGAATATAATTATTAACACCAAAATATAGCTTGATTCCCTTGTTAACGTAAATTTAACTTAGAAGTGGAAAAAAATATTGGAACAACTAGGGAGGCAGAGCGTCTCACCAGACGCCACGCTCACACGAAAACAATAAAAAAAGCAGCCTTACGCTGCACACACATGGCTCCAGAGTTGGTTTAACAACTAGACACCCAATTTACGTGTCAACAACCAACAACACAGCCTATCAACAACTACAACAACGAACGTATCCGTCTTACCAAGTATTTGTTTATTATTCTAGTGCACTGATTAATATCAAAGGGTATTGGCGGTTATGATATATGAACAACACCAACACCATGTACGTGTACCCCATTTTTACAGCCCTCACATACCATGTTATACCTGTATTGATATGTTTAGGGAAATGTACTAACTCCTTGCATCCCAAACAGGTAAATTGTGACTTGGAACAGCAAGTAGCTGAGCAGTAGAACTATGTACATGTACCTAGCTGTTGCCAGCCTTGAAGGCCTCCACAGCCGCCATTGGCACCATGAGGCACAGGGCCACACCCACATAGATGCTAACATGACACAGCTTTAGCAGGCCCTTACTACAGGCTCAGATAAGGCCATTCTAGTTATTGTAGTAGTAGTATTCATAACTAGTAATAATTGTTGAAATATTAGTAGATTAGACCACCATATGTGGTATGATAAAAATATATAATTAAACTAGGTAAACAATTTGCAGTTTAAGAAGGAGCCATTACAAAGTGGTTTAAGCTACAAATTGTCCCCCCCAATTTGTGTGAGATTAATTTCAGGCAGTTTAACAAGTACATACAGTCCACTCAATTTCTTACCTACTAAGAAAAAATAAGATAAACTTTAATTTACTGAAGTCAATTAAAAGAAGATATACTGCCTGGAGTTTTTACCACAGTCACAGTGAGAGAGGAGGTTTCATGCTGGAGGGTTGTAACAGGTGGGGTCCCACAAGACTCTGACTTGGGACCTCTCTTGTTCCTAATGACGGAGGGAGTGACTACAACCACCACCACCAGTTACAACAACCACCACCACCACCTCTAACTACGACAACCAACACCACCACCTCCAACTATGACAACCAACACCACCACCTCCAACTATGACAACCAACATCACCACCTCCAGCTACAACAACCACGACCACTTCCTTGAGCTACGACAACCACCACCACCACCTCCAGCTACAACAACAACCACCACCTCCAGCTACGACAACCACCACCACCTCCAGCTACAACAACAACCACCACCTCCAGCTACGACAACCACCACCACCTCCACCTACAACCACCACCACCACCTTCAGCTACAACCACCACCACCACCTTCAGCTACGACAACCACCACCACCTCCAGCTACGACAACCACCACCACCTCCAGCTACAACCACCACCACCACCTTCAGCTACAACCACCACCACCACCTCCAGCTACAACCACCACCACCACCTCCAGCTACAACCACCACCACCACCTTCAGCTACAACCACCACCACCACCTTCAGCTACAACCACCACCACCTCCAGCTACAACAACAACCACCACCTCCAGCTACGACAACCACCACCACCTCCAGCTACAACCACCACCACCACCTCCAGCTACAACCACCACCACCACCTCCAGCTACAACCACCACCACCACCTTCAGCTACAACCACCACCACCACCTTCAGCTACAACCACCACCACCACCTTCAGCTACAACCACCACCACCACCTTCAGCTACAACCACCACCACCACCTCCAGCTACAACAACAACCATCACCACCACCTTCAGCTACAACCACCACCACCACCTCCAGCTACAACAACAACCACCACACAACCACCACCCCCGACAACCACCATCACCACCTTCAGCCACAACAACAACCATCACCATCACCTCCGACAACCATCACCATCACCTCCGACAACCACCACCACCACCTCCGACAACCACCACCACCACATCTCAGATAAATAACACGAAAGGTAATTTCCCCTTCCAACATCTTAGCCCTGAAAGGAGAAATTCAGTCATTATTTAGAACATCGCGTTCCCCCCCTTCCCTCCCTCCCTCCCCCCTTCTCTTCCTCTCTCTTCCCCTCCCTTACCCCCTCCCCTAACCCCCCCCCCTCCCTCCCTCCCTCCCTTCCTAAGAGTGTTGTT
>WNGS01006636.1:988164-1009456 GCA_020271785.1 Procambarus virginalis | reverse complement strand
GATATCAAATCACCTCATTTTTTGGGGCAACACGTGAGGAACACAATGCAAACAAGCCTGAATGGTCCCCAGGACTAGATACAACTGAAAACTCACACCCAGAAGTGACTCGAACCCATACTCCCAGGAGCAACGCAACGGTAGTACAGGGACGCCTAAACCACTTGACCATCACGACCGGACATAAGGAAGTGATAGCCGAGGCTATATGAACCACTTCCCCGCCGGCACTCGGATGGTAATCTTGGGCATAGCATTTTATCAAATCACCTCATTTTTTGGGGCAACACGTGAGGAACACAAATGCAAACAAGCCTGAATGGTCCCCAGGACTAGATACAACTGAAAACTCACACCCCAGAAGTGACTCGAACCCATACTCCCAGGAGCAACGCAACTGGTATGTACAGGGACGCCTTAAACCACTTGACCATCACGACCGGACATAAGGAAGTGATAGCCGAGGCTATATGAACCACTTCCCCGCCGGCACTCGGGTGTAATCTTGGGCATAGCATTTTATCAAATCACCTCATTTTTGGGGGCAACACGTGAGGAACACAAATGCAAACAAGCCTGAATGGTCCCCAGGACTAGATACAACTGAAAACTCACACCCCAGAAGTGACTCGAACCCATACTCCCAGGAGCAACGCAACTGGTATGTACAGGGACGCCTTAAACCACTGACCATCACGACGGACATAAGGAAGTGATAGCCGAGGCTATATGAACCACTTCCCCGCCGGCACTGGATGGTAATCTTGGGCATAGCATTTTATCAAATCACCTCATTTTGGGGCAACACGTGAGGAACACAAATGCAAACAAGCCTGAATGGTCCCCAGGACTAGATACAACTGAAAACTCACACCCCAGAAGTGACTCGAACCCATACTCCCAGGAGCAACGCAACTGGTATGTACAGGGACGCCTTAAACCACTTGACCATCACGACCGGACATAAGGAAGTGATAGCCGAGGCTATATGAACCACTTCCCCGCCGGCACTCGGATGGTAATCTTGGGCATAGCATTTTATCAAATCACCTCATTTTTTGGGGCAACACGTGAGGAACACAAATGCAAACAAGCTGAATGGTACCCAGGACTAGATACAACTGAAAACTCACACCCCAGAAGTGACTCGAACCCATACTCCCAGGAGCAACGCAACTGGTATGTACAGGGACGCCTTAAACCACTTGACCATCACGACCGGACATAAGGAAGTGATAGCCGAGGCTATATGAACCACTTCCCCGCCGGCACTCGGATGGTAATCTTGGGCATAGCATTTTATCAAATCACCTCATTTTTGGGGCAACACGTGAGGAACACAAATGCAAACAAGCCTGAATGGTCCCCAGGACTAGATACAACTGAAAACTCACACCCCAGAAGTGACTCGAACCCATACTCCCAGGAGCAACGCAACTGGTATGTACAGGGACGCCTTAAACCACTTGACCATCACGACCGGACATAAGGAAGTGATAGCCGAGGCTATATGAACCACTTCCCCGCCGGCACTCGGATGGTAATCTTGGGCATAGCATTTTATCAAATCACCTCATTTTTTGGGCAACACGTGAGGAACACAAATGCAAACAAGCCTGAATGGTCCCCAGGACTAGATACAACTGAAAACTCACACCCCAGAAGTGACTCGAACCCATACTCCCAGGAGCAACGCAACTGGTATGTACAGGGACGCCTTAAACCACTTGACCATCACGACCGGACATAAGGAAGTGATAGCCGAGGCTATATGAACCACTTCCCGCCGGCACTCGGATGGTAATCTTGGGCATAGCATTTTATCAAATCACCTCATTTTTTGGGGCAACACGTGAGGAACACAAATGCAAACAAGCCTGAATGGTCCCCAGGACTAGATACAACTGAAAACTCACACCCCAGAAGTGACTCGAACCCATACTCCCAGGAGCAACGCAACTGGTATGTACAGGGACGAGTGCCGGCGGGGAAGTGGTTCATATAGCCTCGGCTATCACTTCCTTATGTCCGGTCGTGATGGTCAAGTGTTTAAGGCGTCCCTGTACATACCAGTTGCGTTGCTCCTGGGAGTATGGGTTCGAGTCACTTCTGGGGTGTGAGTTTTCAGTTGTATCTAGTCCTGGGGACCATTCAGGCTTGTTTGCATTTGTGTTCCTCACGTGTTGCCCCAAAAATGAGGTGATTTGATAAAATGCTATGCCCAAGATAACCATCCGAGTGCCGGCGGGGAAGTGGTTCATATAGCCTCGGCTATCACTTCCTTATGTCCGGTCGTGATGGTCAAGTGGTTTAAGGCATCCCTGTACATACCAGTTGCGTTGCTCCTGGGAGTATGGGTTCGAGTCACTTCTGGGGTGTGAGTTTTCAGTTGTATCTAGTCCTGGGGACCATTCAGGCTTGTTTGCATTTGTGTTCCTCACGTGTTGCCCCAAAAAATGAGGTGATTTGATAAAATGCTATGCCCAAGATAACCATCCGAGTGCCGGCGGGGAAGTGGTTCATATAGCCTCGGCTATCACTTCCTTATGTCCGGTCGTGATGGTCAAGTGGTTTAAGGCATCCCTGTACATACCAGTTGCGTTGCTCCTGGGAGTATGGGTTCGAGTCACTTCTGGGGTGTGAGTTTTCAGTTGTATCTAGTCCTGGGGACCATTCAGGCTTGTTTGCATTTGTGTTCCTCACGTGTTGCCCCAAAAAATGAGGTGATTTGATAAAATGCTATGCCCAAGATAACCATCCGAGTGCCGGCGGGGAAGTGGTTCATATAGCCTCGGCTATCACTTCCTTATGTCCGGTCGTGATGGTCAAGTGGTTTAAGGCATCCCTGTACATACCAGTTGCGTTGCTCCTGGGAGTATGGGTTCGAGTCACTTCTGGGGTGTGAGTTTTCAGTTGTATCTAGTCCTGGGGACCATTCAGGCTTGTTTGCATTTGTGTTCCTCACGTGTTGCCCCAAAAATGAGGTGATTTGATAAAATGCTATGCCCAAGATAACCATCTGAGTGCCGGCGGGGAAGTGGTTCATATAGCCTCGGCTATCACTTCCTTATGTCCGGTCGTGATGGTCAAGTGGTTTAAGGCATCCCTGTACATACCAGTTGCGTTGCTCCTGGGAGTATGGGTTCGAGTCACTTTGGGGTGTGAGTTTTCAGTTATATATATATATATATAGATATATATATATATATATATATATATATATATATATATATATATATATATATATGAAAATATATATAAAAAATCCAACCTGAAGTTTACGCCTTCTTTACCCAACAAAGTCTCATCTGTTTATCAAAGAATTGTTAAATATATTTTCATATATTTATTTATTGGGGTTCTATTACATGGCCAGGAAGAATTTCAGATGCGGATTAACATTAGGAATTTTTTTTTGTACATTTATGTAGTACAAGAAAATGTGTGAAGTGAGTGTAATTGTAAGGGGGGGGGGGAAATATAATAACGAGTAAGTAGGAAGTGAGTAGGAGAAGTAGAAGAGGTAGAAAGGTAGATATTAGAAGAAGAAGAGTAGATAGTAGAAGAAATGCTGCCACCATCCATTCAAGACCATTACATACCAGACACGAAATGGAACCTGTCTGTATCACCTTATTCTCAAAGATGTTATCAAGAGGCCATTATTAGTCTGTTCCACCTGTATCATGTGCCCATCAAAATCATGAAACCAGTAACCGCAGAGGCTCTCTCATCTCAACTCAAAAAGCTCTAGGGAACACAGTTAAAGACCATTTAACCAATAAATTCATCAATTATATTTTTCATGATAAGTATAATAATTTAAGCTATTCAACTTAATGTTCAAGATTAATCTACAAAGTGAGTCATTATCCAAGAATTCAAGAACCCTACCACTTGACTGCCCCTGATCCTCACACAACACTTGTAAACACGACCAAGTCACCTTTCATGCTCAACTCACCAAGTGTTTGAGTCTACGTTGAATAGAGAAAGAGGGGGGGGGAGGGAGTCTGCAGTTGTCAGGCAGCGTCACCCCCCCCCCCCCCCATCCGGCGACAGCCTATCTTGACGGCTGGACTCTTCTCTGCTGGCTAGTCTCCTATTGCTTCCCTTCCTTTAGCTCCCTCAGTATATATATTGGGGAACCTAGTAGCTAACTCTGCCCACAAGTAGATAGCCTCAGGCACTCTACCAAACCACTCCTTAAACGTCAGCATGGTTGAAAGCTACCAGGCTACAATTATCAGAATAGCGGAAGCAAGGTGAAATTCGCATGAGCTGACCTCAGGTCAATTTGAGGTCATTAACGCTTAGAGGTGTGAGTTTCAGGCCGACAAGCTGGCGCCTCTCAAATCTTTGTCTTTGACTCATGTACTATGTGTATGTATTAAATAAACTAAACAAAACACTTTTACGGTGTTACATAATTACCTAAGTGTAGTTACAGACTGAGAGCTACGCTTGTGGTGTCCCATCTTCCCAGGACTCTGTCATATAACGTTTTGAAACTACTGAAGGTCTTGGCCTCCACCACCTTCTCACCTAACTTGTTCCAACTGTCTACCACTGTGTTTGTGAAACTGAATTTTTTTATTTTTCTTCGGCATCAATACTTAGTTTAAATCTATGACTTCTTGTTCTTGAAGTTCCAGTTCTCAGGAAATCTTCCCCGTGAATTTTATCAATTCCAGTTACTATTTTGTACGTAGTGATCATATCACCTCATATTTCTTCTGTCTTCTAGTTTTGGCATATTTAATGCCTCTAACCTCTCCTCATAGTTCTTGTCCTTCATTTCTGGGAGCCACTTAATAGCATGTCTTTGCACCTTTTCCATTTTGTTGGTGTGCTTCTTAAGATATGGGCACCACACAATCGCTGCATATTCTAACTTTGGCCTAACAAAAATCGTGAATAATTTCTTTAGTATTTTACCATCCTTGTATTTAAAAGCAATTCTGAAGTTAGAAAGTGTAGCATAGGCACCTCCCACAACGTTCTTTATGTGGTCCTCAGGTGATACTTTTCTATCTAGAACCATCCCTAGATCTTTCTTTATCAGAATTTTTAAGGATTTCTCACATAATTTATAGGTTGTGTGGGGTCTATGTTCTCCTATTCCACATTCCATAACATGACATTTATTCACATTAAATTCCATTTGCCAAGTGGTATTCCATATACTTATTTTGTCCAGGTCGTCTTGAAGGGCATGACAATCATCTAAGTATCTTGTTCTTCCTATTATCTTAGCATCATCAGCAAACATGTTCATATAATTCTGTATTCCATCTGGTAGATTGTTTATGTAGACAATGAACATCCCCGGTGCAAGATCTGAGCCCTGTGGTACTCCACTTGTAACATTTCTCCAGTCTGATACATTGCCTCTGATTACTGCCCTCATTTTTCTATCAGTCAGAAAAGTTTTCATTCATGTTAGAAGCTTACCTGTCACCCCTCCAATATTTTCCAGTTTCCGGAACAACCTCTTATGTGGAACTCTATCAAAAGCCTTTTTTAGGTCCAGATAGATGCAGTCAACCCAACCATCTCTTTCCTGTAAAATCTCTGTTGCTCGATCATAGAAACTGAGTAAATTCGGTACACCAGATCTTCCAGATCAAAAACCATTCTGTCTCTCTAATATTATATCATTTCTCTCCCAGTGTTCTACCCATTTAGTTTTTGTTATTTTTTCCAATATTTTGACTATTACACTTGTCAATGATACAGGTCTATAATTGAGTGGGTCTTCTCTGCCGTCACTTTTGTAGATTTGAACTATTGTGTGTGTTTGTTTGTGTGTGTATCATGTGCATTAATTCAAGTAGAGTAGCTGTGTGTTATCTGTAGCTGCAGCTGTAGAGAAACACAATTTTTGTTTAATGAGGATATATATTTATTCAGGTTTTCCTTATTTTCAGTTCACATTTAGGAAAATCAAAATAGGAAGATCAGTGAAGCAAAAGACAAGAATGTAGAGCAAGTGGATAAGTCCTTGAAAAAAATGAAGAAGAAACACCGACTTTCTCAAGATACAACTCTGACAGGTAATCAAAACTCATTCTTCATTATTCGACTTCAAAGCAAAACTTGTACTCACCTAGTTGTGTTTGCAGGGGTTGAGGATTGGCTCTATGGTCCTGTGTCTCAACTGTCAATCAACTGGTGTATATATTCTTGGACCATTCCTCCAGTTTGTCCAGTTTTAGTTATAAATTTTAAAGATTTAAAAATTGTAAAGTAATATAAACTTAATGGTAATTTAAGTAATGAAAACTTAATGGGAACTTAAAGTAAAAATGAACTAGAATAATTAATAACAATGGATGACCAATAAAAGTCAAAAAGCAATTATGAAATCTATAAAACGAATAGCTTACTTACTATAATATTATAAGTACACTATAGTTTAATATTAAAGTTACACTAAAACACTAAAACAAAATGAGGTAGATTAAATAGAGATACACTCAGGTACACTGGATGATAAAGTTTATACTAGAGGACACAGGCAAAGCCAGTGTACTATGGAACAAGGAAGTAGAAAAAGGAAAAAAAGAGACAATAATAAAGAAGACCCATTTTTTTTTAAAAGTTAAAACCTTTTGGAAGGAAAGGCAGAGCTAAAGTACACATTGGTAGTTAAATGAGTTATAAATTGAATTCTGTTATTCAGCAGCTATCCCACAGTCATTCAGGAGAATTGAGGTGAGCTTCAGTGGTTATAAAATAGGTTTTTCCAGTGTCAGTCCCCCTAGCTATAATTTTACCGTCTCGCACAAAACAATGTTTAATTACAGGAATTTTTGCAGAAACCACGCAGTTTAAATAAGAGTTTTTGTCTGAACCTGGTCAGACATTTATTCACATAAATTTATTTACTAGAGACTGCAGATTTGAAAAGTTCTGACTTGCGGAAGCAGCTATCTAGTTTAATTCAAATTCTACTGTTATTTATACCCTCCTGTTGATTTGATACCCAGTCTATAAGCTGATTTGATGTCACTAGTTTTGATTTAATATTTTGACCATATCTTGGATATTTTGATCTTTGGGGAATATATTTCAATATTTGGATCATACCTTGGATCATTTGGTCTTGGGGAAAAGACCATCATGCATCATTCATTAATTTATGATGGTCTTGGGAGAACTTGTGAATGAATGAATGGAGGTTTTGGGGAGGCTTCAAGTGTGCTTTCTGGGGGAGCCCTTACGGCTCCCCGGAGCTATCCATGGCTGATATGGATACCCTAACTATTTTGCATCAGTCGATGTGGGTGGAGTTCTAGGCCTACCGGGGACCACGAGCCAGAACCTGGCCCCCTCAGAGAGGCACGGGGAGCAATGGCCCATTTAAATGCACATGTGATTTAGAGCATTCTATATCTGCCATCGACCGGGACAGGCACCCAGAAAGGTAAGCGCCACAAAACAAACCCCTATTCTGGTTAACAACAAAAATCGACAAACGAGTGGACAGAACTCCCCAAGGAAAACGAACTAACAAGCATGACGTCACACGAGCCGCGCCGCATGTCTGCGCAGCTCCCCCCTCCCCGGTAGGGGGAAGGGGGAGCCCCAGACCCCCTCGCCGGCGATCCCCACCCCAGTTCCTCGGCTGATGGGATAATGCACGGTCGTGTGGCTCCAGCTCCGGTCTTGTCTCAGTGCTGTGACTTGTTTGCAGTGCTGCTCTTACGGTGGTCGTGTGAGCTGGGAGTAGTATTCTCAGGTACTCGGGCTGCATGTGCTTAGGGTCACCTTCCCTGAGTGCCCTGTAAGTACCGCCCTTGGGGCTTGGGGTTGCCTTCCACAAGTCACCTTGGGTCTACCTCTGTTGGCTTTTCGCTGCTTGGCGTTTGGCCTCCCCGAGTGTTTGGGGGTTTTACTCCCTTGTTTACCTTGGGGTAAGTGGTAGTTGTAACACTGGTGGGGCGCAGGGTACTGCGTAGCTAGTTTTCACCTATGACAGCGGCCGGCTCTGTTCCCTCTGGTACGTTGTCCACTTGTGTGGTTTTTCTTTTATATTTGTTTGTGCCTGGTAGGGGGTCTGCCTTGCTGTTCCCCCCCCCTTATATTAGGTTGTTTGTGTGGTGGCACCCCCTGCTTCGCCCTCACGGGTGGACACGTCCCGTGGGTTCAGCTTTAGCAGTTTGCTTGGTAGTTTGAGGCGCCGGTTAGCAGTGCCCTGCCTGGGATAACCCTTAGCAGACCCAGTCTAGGGGGCCCTGGGAAACCCCCCGGGGGCTCTCGGGTCCGATAGTGGAGACCCTTGCGTCCCCCCTCGCTTTGTGCGAGTTGAGGGTTGCTTTGTCCCTTTGTCTCAGGGTGACTCTCCTTGTTTTTGCCTCCGTCATGCTGCCTGTTGGGTCGGTGACACATTTGACCCTGAGTCCTGCGAGGTTTGTTGCTTGTTCGTGACTCCATTCACCCAGTCTGCTGATGAATTCCCATGGGTTCAGGCGGCTCGCGTGTTGCGGGGTAGGTTGTTGCAACGCGCTCAGGTTTGTCGCTTCCCCGGACGCCCCGATGCTGCCCCGCTTGTGTAGGGACACTGACTTGGGGGTTTTTGTCGCTTTGGCCTTGGTTCTTCCACGCCCCCTTGTTTTTCCCCCTCCAGCTTCCGGCCCCTATGCATCTGCAGGCTTCGGGGTTGGGCGGGGTTAGAGGTTCTGAGACTTGGGCAGTTTCGGGGATTACCCCGTCCGGGGTAGCTGCGGAGGCATTCGAGTCTGTTCCTCTGGCCGATGCTCCGGGGTCTGACCAGTGGGCCCCTTCTCTTCCAGCTCTCTCGGCTGCCCCGGCTTTTTCTTGTGGGGCCGGGGCTTTGGAGGTCGACTCGGCCCCGGGGCCTGGTGTAGAGGCTCCTGGGGTTGGGGAGGAGCGGCCTTGGGCTCCATTGCGCCCCGCCTGGATTCCGTTCTTCTGAGCTGGGCTTACTGTTGCGAAGAGTGGGGATTTTCTTTCCCCCCTCTGCGTACGATTTGGGCTTGGGTTCTGCTCCTCCCCGGGTTCGGTTCCGTGTCCCTGTGGTTTCTTCGGTTCCGTCTTCTGGAGTTTTTCGGCTACCCGCATCTCTTCGCCTGTGGTGCAGTTGGCCTTTGCGGCTTCCCTCCTGCGTGTCCCGGAGTTTGCCTTCATACTGGTTCCTTCTGTTCTGGACAGGTTGGGCTCCTTTGTAGCCGTTTGGGCTCCTTTGTAGCCATTTGGGCTCCTTTGTTGCCGTTTGCGTTCCTTGTCACCGTTTGGGCTCCTTGTAGCTGTTTTGGGCTCAGTTTTGGGCTCCTTGTAGCCGTTTGGGCTCCTTGTAGCAGTTTGGGCTACTGTCGCCAGTTGGGCTGCTTGTCGCCAGTTGGGCTACTTCTCGCCTTGTTGGGCGCCTTGTAGCTGGTTGGGCTACGGTCGGCAGTTGGGCCACTTCTCGCCCTGTTGGGCTACTTCTCGCCTTGTTGGGCTAATTCTCGCCTTGTTGGGCTAATTCTCGCCTTGTTGGGCTACTTCTCGCCTTGTTGGGCTACTTTTCTTTCGCGTCCTGTGCATGCGCCGTGGGAGTTTGTTTTGGTTCCGGGCGGTGTGTACACGTGTTCTGCATCCATTTTTCTCGGGGGGGGGGGGCTTCGCCTCTCGCTCTTTTCTTAATCCAATCCGTGCCCCGTTGCTTGGGGGTGTTCTGGGTGCCGCTGTGGGGAAGTCACGAGGTTTTTCCCTGCGTTCTAGGGTGGGGAGCCTCCTTCGCCGCTCCCCTCCTCTCCAGCATGGGCTCCTTGGCTGCCTCCGGCGACTACGGACTCGAAAGCTTGCGTCATGGCCCTTCAGCGCCTATGTTCTGCAGGTGAGTTGGTGCGGTTTGGCGTTTCCTTCGTCCTGACGCTATTTTTGTTTTTGGAAGTAGGAATGGGTGTACGTACATACTTGTGAACGTGGACCGTATCACCCGAGGTGCCTACTGCAGGGCTATTAGCCCATACTGGGAAGCTCTTGTTCTCTCCACCTGATTCCTTCCTCGGTTCACGGGTGTCTGCGGGTGGCCTCTTGGCCCTTTCGAGGCGGCTCCTGCCTGTACTTCTGCCCCTCTCCTATGCTTGTCTAACCTTGCTTGAGTTCGAGGCCCCCGCCTCCACCTTGTTCCACGGTGCAACGGTGGGGGTGCCTGTTCGGTAGCACGTTTTCCTGTGTCGAGGGTGTTTTGTGCTTGCCTCCGAGTGCTTGCAGGATTGGGTTCTGGCTCTTTGGTTCCGCCTCTCCCCTGTTGTTTGCCTGTCGAGCGGATTCTGTGCTTCATGGGCGCTCTCGTCTCTGCTCTTGGGGCTGTGTATGGGGTCAGCCCAAGCTGGGCTGCCTAATGTGTTCCTTCGATTGCCTGTTACACTGCACACGTTTCTCCTACCGTCCCTGTGGCTCAGTTGGGTGCTCGGTTTCCACCTGTGTCCCCTTGTGTGCTACTCGTGTATGATTTATCTATCTTCTCTGTCGCTTCCTCGGGGAGTGTGGTGACGTTTTGCTGCAGTTTTGGTACTGCAGCTGCGTGTCGGGGTTGGTTGTGGCATTATGTTCGGCACTTCCGTGCTCCCTTTGGGGCCCTCCTTCCTTGCCGGTCTTGCTGTGCCGGGCCTGGTTTTTCCATGTCCCTTGGATTCTCTGTCTTGTCCTCGCCTCATTGAGCTGGCTGGGGATGAGCTTGGGGTCTACGTCTCGCCCCTCGCCTATCCTCCGGTTTCCGTTCAAGTTCCAGAGCCTAGTGGGCTAGATATACAAGACAACAAACCGTTTTCAGATTCTTTCACACTACTTTCCAGCAACTTTTACAATTTATATAAATTATTTTAGGGAATAATACATAAATTTATATTTAAACATGATATTAGTGTTTAGTGGAATGCATAAGGAGTCAAATTGTGTTAAAAAGAGCGATTTTTAGAAAATTTGGAAAACTACTTTTTTTCTGGTCATAGCATAACTAAATGGATTGTGAAGGTTTCATTCAGCCATTAAATATCATTCACAATTTATTAGTGAATTTTACAAAAAAACACCATAAATGTTATATTTAAACATGTAAAAACTATTTGTAATACATTAGGAACAAAATAGTTGTAGAAAAATAATTTATTATAAAACCTTTGTGTTTGGATTTTTGGATTAAAAGTTTCTCAAAGGCTCTCCTGCACCATTCTCAATGTAAATCATTCCCACGCCTATGGGAAGAGATAGACGAACGTTTCCTAGATGATTTGTGTTTGCTGGGAATAGCCTTAGGCTGAATTGCCGAGATCCCTACATTCAGAGTGTTGATGCGAGGTCCTTTTATTGTTACAAGCACCTGTCTTGTTTCGACGTTAGGGTGCTTGCACCTTTGCTCTGTTATGACGTTGTGGCATTCTAGGAGCCTGTTTTCATTTACTTCAACCGGGAAATGTTGTACTATCATTTTGGTGAAGTTTTAATCCGGTTTTAGTTCAACTACGTTTTCTGTATTCCAGAGGTTAGCAATTCTGTCCGGGTTAGCTGTGGATATGATATATCTGCCTCTAATGTCAGGTTTGGCTCTGAGACCTGATCCTGGGTAATCTTTTTCCAATGCGGCAATGTAGGCGCATATGTTAACGCCTACGTGTCACGACGATTACTTCCGATCTCCGTGCGATCACTTCTCCAGCCTACGACTGCACATCGAGCCAGCTATCGATCGGTCATGGCATGTGTGCATGGGAACAGATCACCAAATTTCTTCCAATGTCATGGGAAGGCTGTGAACAAAAACACTGTGGTCTCTCCTCTCTCCACCAACGAGGAGGCGACAAGCCACACGGCACCTCGGATGCATTTCCGATGGTTCCTTTCATATAAAAGGGATGACGCCGAGGAAAACAAGACTCGCGTCCCTACCAAAACAAAAAACACCGCAGAGTGTTAACGCTCTGAGGCACACATGTACCTAAGAGCGTCCATATGTGCTCATGTGCCTCAGATCATATTTGTGTGCACATGTGCCTCAGAGCGTACATGAGTACACATATACCTCAGAGCGTCCTGTGTTCACATGTTCCTCAGAGCGTCCATGTGTGTTCATGTGTCTTAGAGCATACATGTGTGTGTGCACATGTGCCTCATATCATACATGTGTGTGCACATGTGCCTCAGATCATACATATGTGCCTCAGAGTGGCCATGTGTGCACATGTGCCTCAGAGTGCCCATGTGTGCACATGTGCCTCAGAGTGCCCATGTGTGCACATGTGCCTCTGAGAGTCCATGTGTGTTCATAGGCCTCAGTCCACCCCCTCAACGGGTGGAAGTGGCGATGGATGTCTCTACAGGGCGGTTCAGGCTCGTAGCACTTAAATTTTCTTACATTCAAACACAAATTAGATTTGTGTAAGATGTTACGAATAAAGTTTCTGATTAATATTGAATCTCAAATGTTAAAAAGCATTTCCATTCATTCACTCACACACACACACTTATACAAATCAAGCAAACACACGTGATTTCTTTCCGGTAATCATAATGTTAGTGTTTGTACAAGATAAGATCAGTAACCATGCAAGAATAATCAGGAGCTGCAATAGTCCAGGTGTGGGAGCATCCTCTTTATATCGGGAAGAGATGGAAGGCCTTCTCCAGGAATGGGTATTGGCCATTAGAGCACCATTCAGACAGAAACGTTCTTCCATCAGCATCGCGGCCCATTGAGGGGATGTCAGCAGAACTAATCGACAATCACATGGTACTTGTGTGCTCACTCGAACGTCACTACACAAAAGAGGAAGCTCTGGAACAACTGTTTGCTCCACAATACAATAACGCCCTACGAAACTCTTACCTGATGTTGCCAACCAGCCGCTACCTGGCTGATAGAACAGTTTTTGTCAGCCGCGCCAACGTCTTCATCGCCACCAAGGACCCTGACTCCTTATACACTAGCATCAACAAGAGGAACCCGGCTCAGACTGCAGTCAGATTTAAAGTCATCAAGAACGATGACAACCTATGACCTACCCTGAATGTGACCTTCTCTACAGCAGCAGCAGCGACCCAAGCAGTGGAAAACGGCTTCAGATGCCTGAACCTATCAATCCCACTGGACACCGTCAAGAATTAACGCTACCTCCTCCTGCATCAATGCTACAAGTATTATAAGTACGACCACTACACCAGGAACTGTGAACTCTCCGAGGGAAAATGCAGCATCTGCAAAGCAAATCATTACTACAAGGACTGCCAGTCGACCACCCAACTGCCCATCAACTTTGAAGGTCCACATTCCGCCGTCTCCTTCGACTGTCCTACAAGAACCAAAGAAATTAAGAAATTGGCACCAGACAGGACAACCACCAATCAGCCCGCGAGCTTCAATATCCAGGCCACGACGTTCTCAACGCTACCCAACTCCTCTGCTACGACGACGTCCGCAACAATACAGCCCCCTTCCCACAGGGGGGGGGGATCACCACACAGGCTACGGCAGCTCAGACCACCAGCACATCAACCAACCAATCAGCAGCTCCGGCCACCATCACCCTGTTCTCCTGTACTGATTCACCTTGCGGAGAAGCTGGCAGGAACAGACAATACACCAATACAATTAGTTGAATGCATCTCCAAGTACATCAATAGTACCTGTCATCGAACAAGGCTACATTGAGAACCTTGATATCTTCCACGTCGAATCAGACGATGAGGCAGACGACGGGAGATGTCCCTGCCTTGCCATTATCGTCCAAACGGAGGGATTCATGGGTAACCCCACCCACAGACAACAGCTAGTGCACAAATGCAATGAGATCATCCTTAACAAGGACTCTATCAAATACCCACTTCCAATGTTCGTCCACCTCCACGCCATGCACAACTACTTCGACCTCTCCATCCTGAAAAAAGAGTACCACGACCCGAACTACGCCTTCATATATCCAAGGAACAATCCGAATAGAACAAAGAAGACGAGGACCCGAAAGGAACCAAACTGCAGCAATTAGTCGTGTTATGACCTCAGGAGAGCCTGGTGTCTACCAAGTGAGAGTTATTCTGCTTGTCTGACCAGAAATTAGGAGGTCAGAGGAAGGAAAATACTTTATAAATGATAGTGAGTGACTTTAAAGAATGCAATCAAAGGATGAGTATCTTGTAAATGTTAGTGTGAATAGGATGTCAACATTTTGGGGACGTAACGTGATGCTAGCAGAAGTCGTAATGATACTTGAGTTGCCACAGTCGTCAGAAGTTGACGTGCGTCTCTGTGCCCCCGGAATATATAAGAATACGGTTCTGGATAAAGTGTTTGAGTGAAGGCTACAGTTATAGCTGGTGAAGAAGCTGCCGAGGACACGAAGTACACCACTTCTCAGAGAATATGGAGATATTAGAGACCCATGAAGCCTAGTGATGGTCGTGCCTGTGTGGAACTCTAATGTGTTATATCCTCGAGTGGAGGAGAGTAATCAGTTATTTCTGTGTGGGGCCTGCCAAGCGACTTTGTGGATTCAAGTCAGGAGCTGAGAAGCTGTGTTATGCAGTCCTGAAGTGACTTTGTTGGACGTCCGAGAGGGACGCCATCTTGGAGCGCACTCATGTTACGAATTCTGCTGTAAGCTCATTTTAGCAGTTGATATATTGATTAACAGTACTTGATTGTGTGCCCAGCGATCATAGAGAATGTATATGAATGCAGGATAGATATTTTATTGGGACATTGAGCTGCTATAAGTAGTTAGAGATATCTGGACAGCCTGGGGGAGGAGCAGCACATTCTCACTCGCTGAAGGTCAGTGGGCTACTGAAGGGGCAGAGCCCCCGGGCAGCCGGCGTGGGTTGATTTCAGTGTGGACTCGCCCAGAATGGTGGAGTACCTACCACAGTTGAACCATTGCGAGGCGACGTCAGAGGGCGAGATTTAATGCTGGCATATAAGTTTATTATTTATGTTTTGCTAGGAAAATATTTCATTATGGCAAGGTAATGGAATTGCAGGCTTGTATAGGAGAAGTTAATGGAGGAACTTCGAGACTAAAGAGGAAGTATATGCTGAATGCCGGGTATAGAGCTGAACTCCAGGTGAAGAGCTGAGCTCCAGGTGTGGAGCTGAGCTTCAAGCAGTGTAGAAAAGCTACACATTTCTTCTGTGGAGCTGTTTGGAGGAGTTTCATCGACATTTGAGGGGGACTCCATGTGAAATAGATAAAAGAACTGCAGGAGTACCTTACCTGATTTTGAGAACCCAGATAGTTGTTCAAAATAGCGGACCTCAAGGAATAGGATAGAGAATCACATGAACACAATGAAGTGTGTGGTTGTATATTGAAGTACTTGATTGTATATTGGCATGAAAGGCGTAGTGTAAGGTGAGAGATTGATTTTCTTTTTTTTGGTTGGAGATATAGACCTAGTTGTGCCATGTGTTTCAGCCCCAAGCAGTGAGGGGGGCAGATGGTTGTGTGCTAAGAGTTGAGCAGCAGCCTGATAGAGTTATTTGATAGTCAGGATATGATATTGGAGTGTTACCAGTTTGTAGCAGCCTAGGAGGCTGCACTGTAGTATTATTTTTTATATGTATTGTTTCCTTGTATTTGTTTGCATGTAATAAATGTTTGTTTGTTAACAGCTGGGTTTTGCTCTTGTCCTAGTGAGGCTTCCTGAATAGTGAGAGAGAGAGAGACACGGTTTCAAATTGGGTGACAGTGGACAATAACTCACTGATGGGGATTTAGGAGATCATCCCATAACAAGGAGAGTTTGGGGGAATCACGGTGGCTCGAGTGTGTGTGTACTCATGACAACAAGGTCAGTTTGGAGCCGCACCCCTGAAAATATGGGACGCTGAACCCCTCTCCAAGAACAGTGCGCTTACAGGGTGATCTCGCGAATAATTGCATGCACTCCAATGTCCATTGCTGCTCGACTAATGGCAACAGAAGTGTGGTTGCCGAGGTCGGCCATATTTTTATCAGGGAGTGGTTGGGGTCTCTGTTCATTTGTAAGTGAGTATCAGTCTGGTTCAATAACCAGTTCTTTTATAAAATCCCCAACCCCCCCTAATAGTGGGCACAACAATGAGGTGCTTCCTCGGGCAGAACCGTTGACCAGCGAATCCCTTGCGCTGTAACAACAAAATGTGCACTACCACAATCGGGTAGACGTCTCCTCCATGCCAGACAGAACACCTCACCTAAACCAGTGCAACAGCCAAATGCCACACCACTAGCCTCCTGCTGCGGAATAAGAACTCAAGATCAACAACGACAACAAAGCTCTAAGCCAAGATCAAAACATCATGCCAACCATGGTGGATAGGCCACCGAACTTTCAAGCCTCTTCTCTCCCACAGCCAAATCTTCTTTCAGAATTTCACCTTCCTATTCCTCTTCTTCCCTCATCCTTTCCAAGCCCTTTGAACATCAAATAGAAATTGAAAATCTTATCTATATCTATAAAATAGGATATCTGTATGTCTCTCTGTATATCTGTCAAAAATAGGATGCCAGACGCTTGGGGCTAGTCTCCACCACAAATCAAGAAGTGCTCAGGAGTGTCATGGGCCAATCAGGAGTCGATTCCTGTATCACGCCAAAAACAACTGGTATACATACTGATCCCCCGGTGATTTTCATAACGTCTAAAATTAAATCGCGCACGTGTTCTTAGCCGTTTCTTCAGTTTCATTAAATTCAGGTTTCTATGAGGGAGAGATAGCGAGAAGAGGGAAAGAAACAGATGGGGGGGGTGATGTTAGGGAAGGAGACAATGGCAGAAAGGTATAGAGGGTAAGAAAGGGGAGTACAGGTGAGGAGACGGATAGTCGGGAACTGAGCGAGGGGGTATTTGGGAAGATTATGGAGAGAGGAGAGGACAGAAGAAAGGGGAGGTGTAGGAAAAAGAAGAGTGATAGAGGAAAAGAGTTTAGAGACAGGGAAAGAGGTGGATAGGGGAAGTGAGAGGGAAGGGAGTTAGGGCGAAATGGTAGAGAAACCCGTCTTGACAAAAAATAGAAAGATTATAATTACTGGAAGGAATTACATGTGTTTGTTTTCTTAAGTGGTATATACTTATGGATGGACCAGCTCTGTGACATACGAGTTTATATATTAACTAGCTGTACCCGCCACGCGTTGCTGTGGCTCCGTCTGGTTAAATGGGAAAGAAAGAAAAGAGAAAGCACACGTTTCTAATATGTTTAATTTCACAATGCTTGTGGATATACAATATTTTTTGTTGTTCCATTGTCTCTGGAGATATAGAAATTGTCTGGTTTGCAGACTCTAGAACACGCAACATATAATTGTCCCTGTAACAAGCAATCTGTATCTAGATCTAAACTGCACAATTCTAAAATTTGGCCCTGAGCTTTGTTGATGGTGACTGCAAACGCCAATCGAATTGGAAATTACAATCTCTTAATTAAAATTGAAATGGCATCTGTTAGAGTCATAGGAATGCGAGGAATGAGGACTTTTTCACCTTTGACGGGTCCTGTCAAGATTGTTGCTTCTACGACGTCATTGATTAATTATTTTACTGCAAGCCGCGTATCGTTGCAAAGTTTTGGCTAGTTGATATTTCGCAACACGATAATTGGCAAGCCGATTTTCAATTGCCGTACGTGTGATGGTATCCCTGGCAGATCGAGTGAATTCAAAAGTTCTATTGGATAATTAACCGCTTCATCTGCTTCCTCAACAGTGTCGACGGACTGGTATGTGACTGCCTCGCCTTGAATGTTAGACTGAATAATATTGTTAAGTTTGTCTTTGTTCTTGGCCGCAAGAATAGTTCACACAGCCAATCGTGATTCATATACTAGGTTTCAATATTGGGAAATACTTTTTCAACCAATTCTTCTTTTGACATCACTAAATTGTAGAAGATATAAGGCAATAAAATTAGTTCTGAGGTCAGATCAACCGACACGTTTCCGTTCCCAATTTCCAGAAATTGATGTGAGAATATCTCAGCTGATGGATCCTTTTGCTGCTGGACACGCATATTTGTAGTTAATTGTAACGTCTTTACGTGGCGCCACAAAGTAGAGTATTTCAGGCAAGCATTTATTTCGTCCGCTGGTGTCGATCGAGGAATTATAGGTAATGTTTGCCTGAAATCTCCTGCAAGCAATATTAATGCGTTCCCAAATGATCTGATGTGTCCACACAAATCTTGCAATGATCGATCAGGAGTCTCGAGCGATTTTTTTGGGCCATTGTGCATTGATCCCAAACAATAAGTTTGCATTTCTGCAATACTTTTCCCTATGCCGGATGCTTTGGAAATATTGCACGTGAGTATCAATGAATTGCATGTCCAATGGTAATTTCAAAGCCGAAGTAGCAGTTTTTTCCACCTGGTAGCAGTGTCACAGCTATTCCGGACGATGCAAGAGTTAAGGTTATGCCATTTTGGGATCGAAATGCTGACAGAATCAATCTAATTAGGAAGGTTTTACCAGTTCTTCGAGCGCATCTAACAAGATTTCTCCATCCCGTTATTGACAGTTTGAATTATTTGATTGTAAATGACTTTTCGCTCAAACGTTAGCTTAGGAATATTTGATTGCTCATACTACAACAGATCACCCGTGTTGTAATTTTGTTCACGCCGCAATTCTACATCGAACGAAGCAGCAGCAGATCGATTCGGCGATGGCATTCCAATTGATTGAGAATTTTTTTGGAGATTTCTAAGCACACATCTTCAATCATTATCAATGCTTCGTTGTAGAATTTACAGTGAAATCCATGTTCATATTTGAATTTTCCTTGCGCATTCGACTAATAATATCTTCAGCCATGTGCGATTTATATTCTCCCATTACTCTGTTGGAGATGAAGAGAGCCGGTGGTCAATATGATTGCAAACAATGCACGAATTTGATTTGGATGTGACGTGTTGGACGCATATTAATGCATACATCCCAGTGCATGTATTGGTCGTTCTCCAATAAATTCAGGGCTTGACATGCACTATGGAAAGTGGCATGTGTTACGCTTTTGACAAATATCAGTTACTGAAAGACGTTGGACCGGGCACATTTACCAACAGCATGCGTAGAAAGAAGTCACCGTGCAATCACCCAATCACCGTGCATCCTGATTGGGATGCACGGTGTACAGTCTGCCTATCATAGTTTATCTGAATATGCCAGGTTGTCCGTCGACTCGCTCTCCTCGTTTGCGTCGTTCAAATGATTTTCTACTGGCATTCCATGTGTAATGCGCAGGCACTTCCGAATACAGCAGTGTTTTCGCAAATGCGTCATTTTGACATAACGTGAAGAAGGCAGTTAACGTTGTAGCCGGTGGATTCATTGCTGTTTGTTGCATATATGCAGCTGTGAAATATATGTGTTGTCTTTTCTTGTTTTCAAAACCAAAACAAAAAATACTAACGATATATTTCAATTCAAACGCATATCAATCGACACAGCTAAATTTCACCACCAATTGCACTAAAAAATAAGAACAGTTAAAATCGAAATGAAAAAAGAAACAAATAAACTATACCAACGAAATGAACGGTATGGTACAAAACACAGCTCAATTCCAACGCAATGTTACACAAAAATAATTCAATCAAAATGAAAATATATGAAAATTCAATTTATCAATCCAATCGGAAACATTGAAATGGAATCGTAACATATTTTGTTTAGCGTGTGTTGCTCTTACGTGCAACAGATGGCACTGTTTTAAAAAAAAAATGTTTTTACAGGTCACAGGTGTGGCATCTAAATAGTAGGTTTAAAAAAACACGCACGTATTCGAATGGAACGTTGTGTCAAAATTTCAAAGCAATCGGTGAAGAACTTTCGGAGATTGCAGCGTGTTGCTGCTCTTCATTCCTACATATGGCGTTGTTTTCAAAAAAAGCCTGTTTTTTCCTGTCACAGGTGAGACATGTATATAGTAGGTGTATAAAAACACTCGCCTATTCAACGGCAACGTTGTGTCAAAATTTAAAAGCAATCGGAAAGAGATTTCGAAGATTTCCCCCTCACATGAAAAAAACAGTTTTTTAAAAAAAGCATGTTTTTTCCTGTCACATACGTGACATCTATACAGTATGTATATAAAAACCCGCTCAGATGCGAATGGAACGTTGTGTGAAAATTTCAAAGCAATCGGTGAAGAACTTTCGAAGATTAGCGATTTTGAACAAACGAACATTTCCATTTTTATTTTTATAGAAGATTGTAATTATGGCATTGGTAATGATTTTGACCTGCTGCATAATGTACATTAATATGTAAATAGAGTATATCTGTATCTGTAAACTGAAGAACAATATTGTTCACACACAGATATACACTTGTACACACACGAGACAATGTTTACTTACATAAACTAACTTCTACAGAAGGAAGAGACGGCAGGAAGGGGAGAGAATTCCTTCAATATGGCCAGTGAGGACGAGCTAGAGGGAAGAGTGACAAATGATGACAGCAAGCACCAACACACACAGTGCACGGAGAGGTAAAGAACGGTACATCCCATTTTGGGAAGATGTTGAGAAGATCTGAATTAANGGGCACCAGGTAGACAGGTGGGAGAGAGGGCACCAGGTAGACAGGTGGGAGAGAGGGGCACAGTGTAGAGAGAGGCGCCCTACAGTCAGGTTAAGAGATAAAATTCAACTTCCACAAGTCTGCTATTTTATTTTTGGTTCACATGTAACCGCGGTTGTCAACTGTCATAGTCAATTTGAAAGACTTTTACCGGCGTTCGTCTTCCTTGAGACAATATCTTGAGTAAACAAAGTAGAAGGCGCTCCGAGTGCACTGGGTATTCACAAGGTGGAGCAACTCGCACTCACTCACTCGCGCACACACACACACACACACACACACACACACACACACACACACAACACACACACACACACACAAACACACACACACACTCGCGCACACTCGTGCACACACACCACACACCCCACACACACACCACACACACACAACACACACCACACACACACACACACACACACACACACACACAACACACTCGCGCACACTCGCGCACACACACACACACACACACACTCGCGCACACTCGCGCACACACACACACACACACACACACACACACACACCACACACACACACACACCACAAACACACACACACACACACACACACACGGGTGGTACGCGAACAAGGGAACACAGGTGGAAACTGAGTACCCAAATGAGCCTCAGGGACATTAGAAAGAACTTTTTCAGTGTCAGAGTAGTTAACAGATGGAATGCATTAGGCAGTGATGTTGTGGAGGCTGACTCTGGACCCTTGATC
>WNGS01006636.1:912943-987164 GCA_020271785.1 Procambarus virginalis | reverse complement strand
ATAAATTATGGTCTTAATATAATATAATAATAATAATTCAAATAAACTAAATAAAAACAATTTATTGAAAATAAAGAAAATCACTCGGCCTATTAGGCAAATCGGGCCTTGCATAGTAGGCCGAGAAGTGCGTTCTGGCTACTAGGTACGACATATATATATATATATATATATATATATATATATATATATATATATATATATATATATATATGCGGAAAATCCACAGAGAAAAATGAAAGGAGGTAACGTTTCGACTTTGTTAAAGCCTTTGTCAAACCAGACTGACAAGAGGAGAAGGGAATTGGGAGGATATATAGGCCGACACCTGACCAACCCAACCCTAGGGAAAGAATTAACCAGAGACAGGTAAAGCTTAGCTTAGAATGGTCAAAGAGGATTAAGCGGTCAGAGAAAAAGGATGAAAGATTAAAGAAAAGCCTCATGAACATGCAATAAATGAATATATAAATATAAAATTATAATGAGACATTGTAAGCCTCTTTAACAATTACAGTTTTTTCTTAAACTGTTGTGCAATATTATAACTTAAAAATGGATCAAGTTTGTACATTCCAGTACTAACATTAAGAAGATTTGGACACTGACTGATTAGAGCAGACTCAATCAAATTCCGTTCCACGAAATCCCCACAATTGGTAATGCTTTTTGCACCATTCCAGTTAATATTGTGATCGCATAAATTCGTATGTAGATACAATGCATTAGACGTTTGGGCAGTTCTAATACTATAAGCATGTTGTGACAACCGCAATTGTAAGGACTTTCCTGTTTGTCCAAGGTACACAGAATCACAATCATTGCAGGGAATTGAATACACGCAACCTGCTGTATCAGGGGAGTTTTTTATTAAATTGGATTTGATCGTACTATTAGTGAACACCAAATTTATATTAAGTTTCTTAAAAATCAAAGACAATTTTTCAAGTCCACTCGCATAAGGTACAACCAATGAGTTAATAATTTCTGGTTTCGCCTTAGGGATGTGATTATAAAACGTACGCTTGGCTTGTTCAAACGAGAAATCCAAAAACCTCTTAGGATATTGTAAACTCTTCCCGATTTCATATATTATAGCAATCTCTTCATCAAAAAACTCAGGGCTGCACACCCTCAAAGCTCGTAGAAACATTCCTGAAAATACTGCCCGTTTAACTTTACTATGATGATTCGAATAAAAATGAACATACGACCCCACGTTGGTAGGTTTCCTATACACATTAAATTTGAACTTTCTAGTGACTCTATGAATCATAATGTCCAAAAACGGAAGCATACCATTCACCTCAGTCTCACAAGTGAATTTTATTGAAGGTACCAAAGAATTGAGTTCATTAAGAAAAACTATATGGTCTTTGTCACACGGCCATAAACACAAAATATCATCAACATACCTAAACCAAACTACATTAGCCGGGATAATACTGGATAAGATTTTTGTTTCGAAGAATTCCATATACAAATTACTTAAAACGGGGGAAAGAGGATTGCCCATCGCCATTCCAAATGTTTGTTTGAAAAATTTTCCATTAAAACTAAAATAATTGTCTTTTATACACAATTTGATAAGTTCTAATACTTTATTGGTCTGCAAGTTCAAATTATATTTAGGTAGTTCCTCACGTAGAAATTCTAACAGGTCATCAACGGGTACTTTAGTGAATAAAGAGGTCACATCGAAACTTATTAGTTTAAAATCAAAATTTAAATTCAGTGTGGATAGCTTATTAACTAAGTCCACATTGTTTGTCAAGTGTGAGTTGGAAATAGTACCAACTATTGGGGACAAAACCTTGACTAACCACTTAGAAAGTTTATAAGCCGCCGAACCAATTGAACTAATTATCGGCCTTGCCGGATTATTTGGCTTATGAGTTTTTATAAGACCATACATGTAAGGAAGAGAGGGGGATCGACTTATTAGCCTAGATATCAACTCTTTATCACCTTTACACACAGTTTTAAGAGATTTGTTAAAATGTGCAATCACTTTTTCAGTAGGATCTCTATTAATCAATAGATAAGTATCCCTGTCTTCCAGGAGTAACTCCATTTTTCGGACATAGTCATCTTTATTCATAATAACTACTGCATTTGACTTATCAGCCTTGGTAATATGTAATGAACTATCTTTTTTGAGATTTTTGAACGCATGAACAAATCGACTTGGACAGTTAGGAACAGAATTGTTAAGTAAAACACCATACATCATCCCTTTGCACACATTAATATCTTCAACTGAGACATTACTATACTTTTCAAGATTGCAGAAACCTTTGGCAATATCTACATAATTGACTGTTCCATTAGATGTGGCAAAGCTCAGACCATATCCTAATGCAGTAATCGTGTCATTATCAAGCTGTCTATCTGAGAGGTTTATAACAAACTCCTGGTTAGAGTGTTTATTCCAGTCACTTCGTTGAATAAGGTTCTTTAATTTGAAATCAAGTTTAGTACTCACCTTTCTGCAGGTAGACCTCAGAGTAGTATAACAGTAATCCATCAAACAACGGTTCCACTCAGGCGGAATGGCTTGGAGAAAAGCGTACTTACATTTATTCACCACTTTAAAACATTCACGAACTTCAAATTTAAGTAAATCGATGTTTTTTATAAGCACTATGCGGGGTATCTCATCAAACGGCTGATCTGACAATTTAAGAACGCTGTTGGGTAATAATGAACGGGGAAGCACTTGTTCACTGAGGCATTTTCGAAGAAAGCGAAGACGAAGTTTTAGGGAATGAGATTTCACTAAAGCAGAACGCAGTTTAGTAACAAAAGGTTTAAGGGAAGGGTAGAGAGAGGAGAAGGCTAGAAACTGGCACGTGGTATCCATTAATGCAATTGACGATCACAAAACACTGATCATTTTATGCGGAAAATCCACAGAGAAAAATGAAAGGAGGTAACGTTTCGACTTGTTAAAGCCTTTGTCAAACCAGACTGACAAGAGGAGAAGGGAATTGGGAGGATATATAGGCCGACACCTGACCAACCCAACCCTAGGGAAAGAATTAACCAGAGACAGGTAAAGCTTAGCTTAGAATGGTCAAAGAGGATTAAGCGGTCAGAGAAAAAGGATGAAAGATTAAAGAAAAGCCTCATGAACATGCAATAAATGAATATATAAATATAAAATTATAATGAGACATTGTAAGCCTCTCTAACAATTACAGTTTTTTCTTAAACTGTTGTGCAATATTATAACTTAAAAATGGATCAAGTTTGTACATTCCAGTACTAACATTAAGAAGATTTGGACACTGACTGATTAGAGCAGACTCAATCAAATTCCGTTCCACGAAATCCCCACAATTGGTAATGCTTTTTGCACCATTCCAGTTAATATTGTGATCGCATAAATTCGTATGTAGATACAATGCATTAGACGTTTGGGCAGTTCTAATACTATAAGCATGTTGTGACAACCGCAATTGTAAGGACTTTCCTGTTTGTCCAAGGTACACAGAATCACAATCATTGCAGGGAATTGAATACACGCAACCTGCTGTATCAGGGGAGTTTTTTATTAAATTGGATTTGATCGTACTATTAGTGAACACCAAATTTATATTAAGTTTCTTAAAAATCAAAGACAATTTTTCAAGTCCACTCGCATAAGGTACAACCAATGAGTTAATAATTTCTGGTTTCGCCTTAGGGATGTGATTATAAAACGTACGCTTGGCTTGTTCAAACGAGAAATCCAAAAACCTCTTAGGATATTGTAAACTCTTCCCGATTTCATATATTATAGCAATCTCTTCATCAAAAAACTCAGGGCTGCACACCCTCAAAGCTCGTAGAAACATTCCTGAAAATACTGCCTGTTTAACTTTACTATGATGATTCGAATAAAAATGAACATACGACCCCACGTTGGTAGGTTTCCTATACACATTAAATTTGAACTTTCTAGTGACTCTATGAATCATAATGTCCAAAAACGGAAGCATACCATTCACCTCAGTCTCACAAGTGAATTTTATTGAAGGTACCAAAGAATTGAGTTCATTAAGAAAAACTATATGGTCTTTGTCACACGGCCATAAACACAAAATATCATCAACATACCTAAACCAAACTACATTAGCCGGGATAATACTGGATAAGATTTTTGTTTCGAAGAATTCCATATACAAATTACTTAAAACGGGGGAAAGAGGATTGCCCATCGCCATTCCAAATGTTTGTTTGAAAAATTTTCCATTAAAACTAAAATAATTGTCTTTTATACACAATTTGATAAGTTCTAATACTTTATTGGTCTGCAAGCTCAAATTATATTTAGGCAGTTCCTCACGTAGAAATTCTAACAGGTCATCAACGGGTACTTTAGTGAATAAAGAGGTCACATCGAAACTTATTAGTTTAAAATCAAAATTTAAATTCAGTGTGGATAGCTTATTAACTAAGTCCACATTGTTTGTCAAGTGTGAGTTGGAAATAGTACCAACTATAGGGGACAAAACCTTGACTAACCACTTAGAAAGTTTATAAGCCGCCGAACCAATTGAACTAATAATCGGCCTTGCCGGATTATTTGGCTTATGAGTTTTTATAAGACCATACATGTAAGGAAGAGAGGGGGATCGACTTGTTAGCCTAGATATCAACTCTTTATCACCTTTACACACAGTTTTAAGAGATTTGTTAAAATGTGCAATCACTTTTTCAGTAGGATCTCTATTAATCAATAGATAAGTATCCCTGTCTTCCAGGAGTAACTCCATTTTTCGGACATAGTCATCTTTATTCATAATAACTACTGCATTTGACTTATCAGCCTTGGTAATATGTAATGAACTATCTTTTTTGAGATTTTTGAACGCATGAACAAATCGACTTGGACAGTTAGGAACAGAATTGTTAAGTAAAACACCATACATCAACCCTTTGCACACATTAATATCTTCAACTGAGACATTACTATACTTTTCAAGATTGCAGAAACCTTTGGCAATATCTACATAATTGACTGTTCCATTAGATGTGGCAAAGCTCAGACCATATCCTAATGCAGTAATCGTGTCATTATCAAGCTGTCTATCTGAGAGGTTTATAACAAACTCCTGGTTAGAGTGTTTATTCCAGTCACTTCGTTGAATAAGGTTCTTTAATTTGAAATCAAGTTTAGTACTCACCTTTCTGCAGGTAGACCTCAGAGTAGTATAACAGTAATCCATCAAACAACGGTTCCACTCAGGCGGAATGGCTTGGAGAAAAGCGTACTTACATTTATTCACCACTTTAAAACATTCACGAACTTCAAATTTAAGTAAATCGATGTTTTTTATAAGCACTATGCGGGGTATCTCATCAAACGGCTGATCTGACAATTTAAGAACGCTGTTGGGTAATAATGAACGGGGAAGCACTTGTTCACTGAGGCATTTTCGAAGAAAGCGAAGACGAAGTTTTAGGGAATGAGATTTCACTAAAGCAGAACGCAGTTTAGTAACAAAAGGTTTAAGGGAAGGGTAGAGAGAGGAGAAGGCTAGAAACTGGCACGTGGTATCCATTAATGCAATTGACGATCACAAAACACTGATCATTTTATGCGGAAAATCCACAGAGAAAAATGAAAGGAGGTGAACGTTTCGACTCGTTAGAGCCTTTGTCAACACCAGACTCACAAGAGGAGAATTGATGATTGATAAAGATTAAGCCACCCAAGAGGTGGCACGGGCATGAATAGCCCGTAAGTGGTACATTTTTTTCTGTAATTTTTTTCATTATTCTGAGGTTGCATTTAATCATCAAGCTGTTATCGCGGGGGAGGATACTGCTTCACAGTCTTTATGAGGGTGTCCAGCTGCTGGACACCTTTGTTGACCAGGAGAGTGGCTCTGTTGATGGCTTCAGGGTGGCCACTGCAAGATTCAGGAACTCTTAAAGCTCTTCTAAGGTCGTTGGTTGCTTCACATTCCAGAAGATAGTGAAGTAATGGCTTTTCTGTGACAGTTTGGCAGAAGATGCACTCTCTCTGTCGGGGTTCACCAATCTCCCAGTTGCATCTGTAACCTAGACGTAGTCTATATAACCTAACTGCTATTTCCCTGTGGATTCCTTTTGGGATATTTAACCTTTCTAATTTGGTTGCCTGAAGATACCATGTTGCAGAGGGCGAACCTTCAGCTATTCTCTGGTGTAGGTAGGCTTTGTTGAGGTGTGAGAGTTTTTTGGTGATGATGTTTTTAATGTTCTCTAGGCTGGGTTGAATTGTTTTATCTATCACTGGATGACGAGTTGCCAGTTTAGCAATTTCATCAGCTTTCTCATTTAATGGGATTCCAATATGGGATGGGATCCAGTTCAAGGTTATGTTGAGTCCTTTGCCTTTAGCGACTGCTCCAAGATACAAAATGGTGGTAATTATTTCCACGTTATCTTTCCACTGTTTTTGTCCTAGTATTTGAAGTGCAGCTTTTGAGTCTGTGTGTATGATTGCATTTTGAGTGTTTTGTGCAATCACATATGCGAATGCCTGTTGTATGGCAAACAGCTCAGTTTGGGTTGATGATACTAGTCCTCCCAGTCTCCAATATGCCTGTATGCTGGCCGTGCAAAGAGCAGCGCCAGCACTCTCATATTCTGTGTCCACCGATCCGTCTGTGAAGATGTGGGTGGCTCCTGCTACTGCTATGCTATACATTTGCTCTTCTATTATGCGCCTTAGGATTGTCGGATCATAGGCAGCCTTTTTCATTGGGAGACTTTCTATTACTATTTTGAAAGTAGGCTCTTCCCACGGTGCAGCAGGAGTGTAATTTGGGTGTGGATGATCACCCTCTCTATCGAGAATCATGCTTTTTAAATGTAGTCTGTTTAGGACTTTTCCTGCTCTTGCAGCCCAAGAGTTTCCATTGTTTTGGCCTAGTCCAACCACCAAGGCCTGCCGTACTGGGATTGGATCAGAAGAAATAATTATCTTACTGATAATTGTAGCTGTCCTTTGAGATATTCTTTCCTGTAGAGAGGGCAAACCCGTCTCCAGTCTAAGTGTTTCAAGCCTGGTCCACATGGGGGCTCCCAGTGCGGCTCTCATAGCATTGTTTTGGGCAACTTCAAGCTTTTTCCACTGTTGGTGTGATAGATTTGTGAGTGCAGGTGCTGCATAATCGATCACTGATCTGACTGCCTGTACATAGTATGTGCGAAGGACTTGCAGATTGGCTCCTCCAGAGAGGGAGGTTAGCGACCTGAGGATTGCCGTCCTGGCCGCAGTTCGCTCTCTCAAGTAAGTGACCTCAGCATTAAAATTCATGTGTGTGTCCAGGATTATTCCTAGGTACTGATAGGTGTCCACCCATTCGATTGGTTGACCCTGTACTGTGAGTTGGATATTGGGCTTCGCTATTTTTATGGGCATGGCTTTTGACTTTGAGGGGTTGAGTTTGATCCCAATCTGTTTTGCCTCTTTACTGATGCAGTCTAAGCATTTGGGTGCAAGGCGCGCCGCATCCCTTCCTTTTATGATGATGACAAAGTCGTCCGCGTAGTTTAGCAGCCTACAGTGATGTGGAAGTTTCAACCTCATTATTCTTTCCATTAAACAGTTGAAGAGAAGAGGGCTGAGAATACCTCCTTGCGGTGTACCATTTTCATGTCTTTTGTACTCAGAAACTGTGCCATGAAGTTTTACTCTTGCTTCTCTGTTTATGAGACAGTTTTTGATCCAGGAGAGCAGGTTGCCTCTGACCTCTTTGTCAATGAGGCAGCAGAGAATAGCAGGGGCGCTAGCCAGTTCAAAGGCTTTTTCGAGGTCCAGGAATATCAGCATTCCTGGTCTGTCATTCAAGTGGGCTAACAGAGTTGTAATACATTCCACTGTGCCAACCCCTTTTCTATAGGCATACATATCATGGTGCAGTCTAGGCATTTTCCACTCCAGTCTGTTGAGTGCCATTCTGTCAGCCGTCTTGGCTGCACAGCTTTGGAGAGAAATGGGTCTGGGATTATCTGGATCTTTAGGTTTTGGGATCGGTACTATGTCTGCTCTATTCCAAGCTGAAGGTCTAGTTTGAGAAGTCCAGGCTAAATTAATTAACCTTAGGTATGCAGCGTCTCCCTCTGGGCCGAGGTTTCTAATCATTTTATAGGTTATTTTGTCAGCTCCAGGGGATGTATCCTTGGAGTTTTTCTTAGCCCGATTGAGCTCATCCAGTGTGAAGGGGGCATTAGTGTCAGAGACTTCTTCACATGCTGTAAGGATTCTGTGCCACCTTTCTTCCTCTAGTCCTGTCTGTACTGCTAATACATCTGGTGGAAGTTGATTGCTGGCTGCTCTCTCTGCAAACCTGGTTGCCAGTACTTCGGCTTCCTGTAGAGGATCCTTGGGGTGTGGGGCTTTAGGTGTTTTATTCCCTTTGGCCCGGTGGATTTGCTGCCACATCTCTCCAAGAGAGGTGTGTTCATTCAGGTGTGAACACCATTCCAGCCACTTTTGTTCTTTTATTAGTCTGGTCTCTCGATGTACATGTTCCTTGACCTCACAAAGTAAGGACCTGTTGCGGTCACTCGGATGCTTTTTGTATAGCTTTCTTGTTCTGTTGAGTCTATGGTTGAGTTCTTTGACACGTTCGCAATAGTACCAATGATCTTTATGGTGTCCGGTGGACTGTTTTTTCAGTGGGATTGAGTGGTTGGCTGCACTTTGAATCGCTTTGACAAATTCTTGTTCTGCCTGATTAATGTCTCCGGGAAGATCATAGTTTCTATGCCACTCTGAAATGAGGTTTTGAAATCGGTCCCAGTTTGCTAAAGCAAAGTTCCAGGCTTCAGATGGAGGCGGAGGTGGAGTGGGTAGGTCTAACGTAAGATCAATTTGGACCCCATAGTGGTCGCTTGTGAGTGTGGGCTCAACTGACCATGTCGCTACATCTCTTAGGGAGGCTGAAACGAAGGTTAGGTCTAATCTGCCTCCTTGGATGTGGGTAGGTTCATTCTTGTTTAGGATTTGTATTTCTGGAAGCTGGTCTAATAGGTGTGCAATGTGAATGCCGGCTTCGTTTGTTGTGTTCGAGCCCAGTACCAATCGATGATGGGCATTAAAATCTCCACAAATGATTGTGTTTGTTGTTGTCCCGTTTCCAAATAACACAGAGAGATCCATTTCGGCATGTGGAGACCTGTACACATTAAACACCTCAAGTGTGTCGTGTCTTAGCTCAATGGTTACTCCCATTACCTCTGTCCCTGCTCCACAATCAGGTGGGCTGGTTATGGACTTGGAGATCAGGTCACATTTTACATAGATTGCACATCCCCTGGATTGCCCATTGATCCATGGAAGGAAGAAGCCTCGATAGCCTGAGATTTTAGGTTCTAATCCTGCTCGAAGCAAGCTCTCCTGTAGTATCAGGATGTCTATGCCCTTGGTTACTGCTATGCATTGCAAGTGTTGCAATTTAGTGCGCAGTCCTTGCGCATTCCATTGCAGGATCTTTAGAACTCTATGTTCTTGGAATTTGCTGATAATTCCGTGGTATCCATGGAGTCTGATGAACACGCCATGGAAGTTGCAATTGGTGTATAGGTTCTTAGTGGACCTGAAATTGACTCATCAATGTCGCTTTCCGACGATCCAGACGCTATCTGTTTTTTAGAGGGGTGTCTCCTGCCCTGCTGTCTTGAAGGTGAAGATATTACATTTTCGAATCTCTTGAGTTTGTGCTCAATTGTCTTCCGAGTCTCTGTGGTTTGCTTGATTCCATGTGATGACAGCAGACTTTCGATCAACTCGGTGACCAGAGTTTTGAGCATTGGATGAGGAGGTAGAGAACGGGTAATAAATAGGCAAGAGAGAGGTGAGGAGGAAAGTAAGGTGTAGAGAATAGTAGTAATAATGAGAACTGCAGAAGGCCTATTGGCCCATACGAGGCAGCTCCCATTATAACCACCGAAGGAAAAGTAATAGGAATAAGAAGAGGATAGCAAGGAAGCGTAGGAGAAGAGAGAAAGAAAAGGAAAGAGAAAGAAAGATAAATGGAAGGGGTAAGCTTATGTTAAGTCACGTTTGTTAGAAAGATTAGAGCATTTGAGTATGTACTGTGAAAGGGAAGAGTCCACAGCAACAAAGCCAGGACTCATGTTCATGTTGGGTACTTGGTGTATAAGAGCCGATTCTACAAGACGGCGTCTGTGAAGAGTAGAGGCAGGAAAGATTATTTTGGAGGAAGACCAATCAATGGGATGATTAGAATCCCTCACATGGCAGAAGAGAGCATTGTTAGTGTCTGCAGACTTAACACTTCTCTTGCGTTCTTTAAGTCTGTCATTCAGTGTACGGCCAGTTTCGCCAAAGTATTGGAGAGGACAAGATGAACAGGAAATAGAGTAGACACCAGCAGCATTTGAAGCAGGAGGAGCAGTGTGAACTAGATTGCTACGAAGTGTGTTAGTTTGTCGAAAGGCGAGTTTAATGTCAAGAGGACGAAAGGTATTGGTAAAAGTTTTGAGTTCAGATACGAAGGGAAGGCATAGTACAGTGCTACTAGTGTTGGAAGCAGGTTTAGGATGAAAGAAATTTCGTTTAGCTTGAGAGTAGGCAGAGTTGATGAAATGCAAAGGATAACCAAGGGGAGAGAATGATTTGTAGATAAAGGAAATTTCAGAATCAAGAAACTGAGGGTCGCAGATGCGTAGAGCGCGGAGGAAGAGAGAGACGAGGACACTTTTCTTAACAGAAGGAGGATGGTAGGAAAAGAAGTGAATGTACATGCCACTGTGCATGGGTTTACGGTAGACAGAGAAAGAGAACCCAGACACAGAGCTGTGAACATGAACATCCAGAAAAGGAAGGAGGGAATTAGATTCCCACTCAACTTTGAAATGGATAGAAGGAGCCAGATTGTTAAGAGAGGCGAGGAAAGGCTGGAAAAGATTAAGGTCATGAGGCCATAAAGCAAAAATGTCATCAACATAGCGAAGCCAGAGAGAGGGACGAGTATCAATAGAAGGAAGAAGAACAGTTTCGAAGTATTCCATGTAGAAATTAGCAAGAACAGGGGAGAGAGGGGAACCCATAGCGACACCGAAAGTTTGAGTGTAATATTTACCGTTAAAAGAGAAAGAATTAGATTCAACACAGAGTCTAATGAGATCAAGGAAAACGTCAGTGGGAAGAGGGAGAGGAAGAAGGCCCTCTGACGCCTTCCGTCTAAGGAAAGAGAGAACGTCATCTAGCGGAACATTTGTAAACAGAGAGTCAACATCAAGACTAAGCATCTTACAAGAGGGTTGCAGGCGCAGTCTTTCTATGAAGTCCTGAGAGTGACGAAGGTGGGCAGGGGAAAAAGTGCCAAGGTAAGGCGTCAGGGTTTTAGCGAGCCAGGAGGCAAGAGAATAGCTGACAGAGCCCCGTGAAGAAATGATAGGACGAAGAGGAACACCAGCGACTTGAGAATCACAAGCGACTTGAGAATGGTCCAGGACGGACCGAAACGTCGTCGTCCCTTCAACTTCTAGTGTGTGGTCTGGTCAACAGGACACCAGGTTTATGAGTCTTAGGAAGACCATAGAAATAAGAAATATCTATTTCCTGTTCATCTTGTCCTCTCCAATACTTTGGCGAAACTGGCCGTACACTGAATGACAGACTTAAAGAACACAAGAGAAGTGTTAAGTCTGCAGACACTAACAATGCTCTCTTCTGCCATGTGAGGGATTCTAATCATCCCATTGATTGGTCTTCCTCCAAAATAATCTTTCCTGCCTCTACTCTTCACAGACGCCGTCTTGTAGAATCGGCTCTTATACACCAAGTACCCAACATGAACATGAGTCCTGGCTTTGTTGCTGTGGACTCTTCCCTTTCACAGTACATACTCAAATGCTCTAATCTTTCTAACAAACGTGACTTAACATAAGCTTACCCTTCCATTTATCTTTCTTTCTCTTTCCTTTTCTTTCTCTCTTCTCCTACGCTCCCTTGCTATCCTCTCTTATTCCTATTACTTTTCCTTCGGTGGTTATAATAGGAGCTGCCTCGTATGGGCCAATAGGCCTTCTGCAGTTCTCATTATTACTACTATTCTCTACACCTTACTTTCCTCCTCACCTCTCTCTTGCCTATTTATTACCCGTTCTCTACCTCCTCATCACAAGCGACTTGAGAATGGTCCAGGACGGACCGAAACGTCGTCGTCCCTTCAACTTCTAGTGTGTGGTCTGGTCAACATACTTCAGCCACGTTATTGTGACTCTTCGCCTGCATATGGATACCACACGTACGCGTCTTACTCTGTTTAATTTCTTCGATGCTCTACCTTCCTTCAAACGGCCTTTTCGCGCCTTTGAATCTTCCCTTCTTGCCGCCAAGCGTCGAAAGAACCAGCTCAGGTTTCTTAAAGATTGTCTTGCTGAGCAAGTTCTCCCTCTTTCTTTATCTCACTTTCTCCAGTTCAACACTTCGGGATCTCCTTTCCCTGAACATGCCCGCCTTCTTCTTCAAGAACTTATTCATGCCACCTCCCTGCAAGTTGACAAGGCCTTTCTTGCTGTTCGTCAACAGCAACGCTTTCTGTCCTCTTCTCTTCCCAGTGATCTATGCAATATCATTTTTCCAATTGCATTTGACACTGCTCACGTCTCCTCTTCCCACCACTCCTCCACACTACACAACAAACTTCAACGCCTGATCTTCAACAGTCCTTGGGCCAAATACTCTCTCTCTGACTGTGTTACCAACCTTTCGTCCTACTCTCTTTCTAAGAACCAGCAAGAACTCCTTGGTCTTGGTCTGTCTTTTGCTACTTCCCCTGGCCCACGCTGTGGCATTGATCTCATTAGTTCCTTTGACAGGTTTGTCAATTCTAACTCTAGTACTCTTTCGGACCTGTCTGCCTTTAGAGGGGCCCTCATCCCCGTTCTTGACAGCTTGTTTTCTAAAAATCACCACCTTCCTCGTCGTTTCCAGCTTGCCCATGCCTCCCTAAAATCTAACAACTCTATTCTTATCCTTCCTTCTGACAAAGGCAATTCGGTGGTTGTCCTTGACCGTGAGGACTACCTCCGGAAAGCAGATGTCTTGCTCTCTGACTCTCGCACTTATGCTCCTCTGACTTCTAACCCTTTGGATCGCCTCAAAACTTCCTTTAACCGCAAACTAAGACAGCTCTCTAGTCTTTGCCCTCCTGACTTTGATCTCATTAAACGTTTCCGTGTCATCTGCCCTTCTCTTCCTTATTTCTATGGTCTTCCTAAGACTCATAAACCTGGTGTTCCTCTTCGTCCTATCATTTCTTCACGGGGCTCTGTCAGCTATTCTCTTGCCTCCTGGCTCGCTAAAACCCTGACGCCTTACCTTGGCACTTTTTCCCCTGCCCACCTTCGTCACTCTCAGGACTTCATAGAAAGACTGCGCCTGCAACCCTCTTGTAAGATGCTTAGTCTTGATGTTGACTCTCTGTTTACAAATGTTCCGCTAGATGACGTTCTCTCTTTCCTTAGACGGAAGGCGTCAGAGGGCCTTCTTCCTCTCCCTCTTCCCACTGACGTTTTCCTCGATCTCATTAGACTCTGTGTTGAATCTAATTCTTTCTCTTTTAACGGTAAATATTACACTCAAACTTTCGGTGTCGCTATGGGTTCCCCTCTCTCCCCTGTTCTTGCTAATTTCTACATGGAATACTTCGAAACTGTTCTTCTTCCTTCTATTGATACTCGTCCCTCTCTCTGGCTTCGCTATGTTGATGACATTTTTGCTTTATGGCCTCATGACCTTAATCTTTTCCAGCCTTTCCTCGCCTCTCTTAACAATCTGGCTCCTTCTATCCATTTCAAAGTTGAGTGGGAATCTAATTCCCTCCTTCCTTTTCTTGATGTTCATGTTCACAGCTCTGTGTCTGGGTTCTCTTTCTCTGTCTACCGTAAACCCATGCACAGTGGCATGTACATTCACTTCTTTTCCTACCATCCTCCTTCTGTTAAGAAAAATGTCCTCGTCTCTCTCTTCCTCCGCGCTCTACGCATCAGCGACCCTCAGTTTCTTGATTCTGAAATTTCCTTTATCTACAAATCATTCTCTCGCCTTGGTTATCCTTTGCATTTCATCAACTCTGCCTACTCTCAAGCTAAACGAAATTTCTTTCATCCTAAACCTGCTTCCAACAGTAGTAGCACTGTACTATGCCTTCCCTTCATATCTGAACTCAAAACTTTTACCAATACCTTTCGTCCTCTTACATTAAACTCGCCTTTCGACAAACTAACACACTTCGTAGCAATCTAGTTCACACTGCTCCTCCTGCTTCAAATGCTGCTGGTGTCTACTCTATTTCCTGTTCATCTTGTCCTCTCCAATACTTTGGCGAAACTGGCCGTACCTGAATGACAGACTTAAGAACACAAGAGAAGTGTTAAGTCTGCAGACACTAACAATGCTCTCTTCTGCCATGTGAGGGATTCTAATCATCCCATTGATTGGTCTTCCTCCAAAATAATCTTTCCTGCCTCTACTCTTCACAGACGCCGTCTTGTAGAATCGGCTCTTATACACCAAGTACCCAACATGAACATGAGTCCTGGCTTTGTTGCTGTGGACTCTTCCCTTTCACAGTACATACTCAAATGCTCTAATCTTTCTAACAAACGTGACTTAACATAAGCTTACCCCTTCCATTTATCTTTCTTTCTCTTTCCTTTTCTTTCTCTCTTCTCCTACGCTCCCTTGCTATCCTCTTTTATTCCTATTACTTTTTCTTCGGTGGGTTATAATGGGAGCTGCCTCGTATGGGCCAATAGGCCTTCTGCAGTTCTCATTATTACTACTATTCTCTACACCTTACTTTCCTCCTCACCTCTCTCTTGCCTATTTATTACCCGTTCTCTACCTCCTCATCACAAGCGACTTGAGAATGGTCCAGGACGGACCGAAACGTCGTCGTCCCTTCAACTTCTAGTGTGTGGTCTGGTCAACATACTTCAGCCACGTTATGGACTCACGCCTGAATTACTAAACGCTCTGTTTCCTTTTGAATAAGCCCTGCCTAACCAACGTAACGATAGCACCCCCATAAATCGAGCCTCTATTTTTAATTAGCTTTCATGTGGCACTTATCAAAGCTTGCTAAAGTCAAAGTACACAACATCCAAATCCTTACCACTATCAACTGCCTCAACTATGCTGGAATAAAAAGATAGCAAATTTGTAAACATGAACGGCCATTTGTAAAACCATGTTGCAACTCATTTATTAATTTATGTTTTCAAGATGAAGACGAATTGTATTTGCAATTATCGATTCAAGTAACTTTCCCACAATAGACGTTAGGCTAATTGGCCGATAGTTTGACGCAAGTGTTCTATCTCCTTTCTTAAAAATGGTACCACATTAGCTACCTTCCATGACTCTGGCACTCTCCCTAACTCTATTGATTTATTAAATATGGTAGACAGTGGCTCGGAAAGCTCCTCTTTGCATTCTTTAAGCACCCTGGCAAACACTTTATCCGGCCCTAGGATTTGTTTGGTTTTAGTTTTACTATTTGTTTAATTACATCCTCCCTGGTAACTGCTAAACTAGTCAACCTGTCCTCGTCCCCACCCACATATATTTGTTCGGCTGAAGGCATATTGTTAAGTTCCTCTTTAGTATTACTAGAGAGGAACTGTTAACTAACAAGGAAACACAAATTAGGGACATGGAAATAGGGAGTGAGCTAGGGAACAGTGATCATAAAGAAGTCAGATTTAGCATAGAATGGAATAGATCTGAAGGAAAAAATTCTGTTAAAGTGCCTGATTTCGAAAAGCTGATTTCAACAGCCAAAGATTTTTTTTGGGTCAAATAGATTGGAATGTCTTGGGGATGGGGTGTGGGCTAGAAGTGAACCCAGCGACAGGTGACGGAAAAGGGGATTTCGATGTGGATTCAAATATAACCTATTTAAAAACATTCTAAGCAAAGCCCAGGATCGTAGTATACCATATAAATTGAATAGATCGAATACTATTGATCCAAAGTGGATAACAAAGGATCTGAAGAACCTTATAGGTAGAAAGAGAGTGTAGTACAAAAGGATTAGGAATGGGGAAGTTACTTTAGAACAGGAATTCGTACAACTGGTTAGAAATGTTAAAAAATAAATAAGGAAAGCGAAAAGAAACTTCGAAGTTCGCATAGCAGGGCAAGCGAAGACAAATCCTAAAGGGATTTTTCAGTTATATCGAACTAAGACTAAGGAAAGGATAGGTCCATTAAAAACTGAGACAGGTCAAATAACGAATAATGACGAGGAGATGAGTAGTATTTTTAATAAATATTTTATATCTGTATTTACTAAAGAGGAACTTAACAATATTCCTTCAGCCGAAACATATATGTGGGTGGGGACGAAGACAGGTTGACTAGTATAGGAGTTACCAGGGAGGATATAATTAAACAAATAGTAAAATTAAAAACAAACAGATCCCCAGGGCCGGATGAAGTGTTTACCAGGGTGCTTAAAGAATGCAAAGAGGAGCTTTCCGAGCCACTGTCTACCATATTTAATAAATCAATAGAATTAGGGAGAGTGCCAGAGTCATGGAAGGTAGCTAATGTGGTACTAATTTTTAAGAAAGGAGATAGATCACTTGCGTCCTGTCTCAGTTCATTTGACCTGTCCTGTTGTTCATTTGTCCCTCAGTTCATTGACCTGTTGATAGATCATTTGACCTGTCTCAGTTATAGGGTATTGAAAGTATCAGCACAAGACAGAACACGAAACAATGGGTATAAATTAGATAAGTTTAGATTTAGGAAAGACTTGGGTAAATACTGGTTCAGTAACAGGGTTGTTGATTTGTGGAACCAATTGCCGCGTAACATTGTGGAGGTGGGGTCCCTCGATTGTTTCAAGCATGGGTTGGACATGTATATGAGTGGGATTGGGTGGTTATAAATAGGACCTGCCTCGTATGGGCCAATAGGCCTTCTGCAGTTGCCTTTGTTCTTATGTTCTTATGTCAAACTATCGGCCAATTAGCCTAACGTCTATTGTGGGACAGTTACTTGAATCGATAATTGGAAATACAATTCGTCTTCATCTTGAAAAAAATAAATTAATAAAAGTGTCGCAACAGGGTGTTACAAATGGCCATTCATGTTTAACAAATTTGCTATCTTTTTATTCCAGCATAGTTGAGGCAGTTGATAGTGGTAAGGATTGTGATTTTGTGTACCTTGACTTTAGCAAAGCTTTTGATACAGTGCACATGAAAGACTGACTAAAAAAATAGAGGCTCATGGTATTGGGGGTGCTATATTAAGTTGGATTAGGGCATGGTTATTCCAAAGGGAACAGAATTAGTATAAATATGGTTAAGTCAGAGTGGGATAATGTGTTAGTGGATGTCACGAACCCATGTCCACCGTCGGAAAACGGAGCAGTGAGGTCAACGCCATCTTATTTGTTAAAATGTGTTATATTTCTGTAGTTCAGTTTTGGTTGTTATCATATACAATGGACATGAATTCACTGGAGAAAGCGTCCAGGGAAGTATGACAACGAAGGATTAATTCTCCCTCGCTCTATTAGGTCAAATTGCATATCACCAGACTTCACCTGACTAATTTAGTATAAATTCCGCCTGGGAAACTCATACCTTCACTTGCTTGATAGTCCTCTCCTGTTGCACTGTGCTACTCTCGCCCGTTGCTGTAGCCACGGTCAAGACAATGCCATCTGTGGAGACTTTCGTCTTGCCCAACAAGCTTTGAAGATTATGGAGCTCTCAGCAGCCAAGATCTTTAAACTCAGGCGTCGTAACAAAGGCTTGCACCGATATGTTATGTTGAGAAAGCTCCAAAGAAGATGCAGCTCGAGTAGTGACCGACACAATGAAATTTGCGGAAGACATATGTAGCATAGTCATTCCCCGTAGCTGCTTCCACGACACCACGTTCCAACGCACTCCTCAGACAAACGAGCCAGTCTGTTAATGGGACACAGACGAGGACAAATTTGGAATGACCAAAAAATCAATGAATAAATGTTCGTAATAAGGAAAATTTGACTGATATATTTATCCAAGCGTTAGTAATAAGACAGCTGGTGTTGTTCATCAGCTAATCTTGCTCATGTTAGGCCCATTTATATTTTGCAGTTTAGGTTAAAAGAGCATGCTAGATTTATTAATTGAAGTGTTAGTAACAAGACAGATGGGGTTGTTCTTGAGCTATATCGTACTCTGGATAGGCCCCATTTAGATTGTTTTTCAAAATAGGTCTCCGCACTATAGTATGGATATAAATTTATTTGAATGTGTACAACGTAAGATGGCCAAAGTTTATTCCCAAATAAAAAACCTTTTATATGAAGAATGATTTAACAAAGCTTAAATTGTAATCACTGCAAAGGCAAAGAGTTAGGGGTGACACGATAGAGGTTTAGAAGTGGAAAAATGGACATACCAAAGGGAATAATAGTAAGGTATTAATAGTCAACACAAGATAGAACACGCAACAATGGGTATAAATTGAGCAAGTTTAGATTCAGGAAAGACCTGGGTAAATACTTTTTTCGGTAGCAGTGTTGTTGATTTGTAGAGCAATTTCCGTGTAACATAATAGGAGTAGGATTCCTTGATTGTTTCAAGCGTAGGTTAGAAATTCATATATGAATGAAGTAACGTGGATATAAATAGGATCTGCCTCGAAAGGGCAATAGGCCTTCTGCAGTTTCTGTCATCTGCCTCATATGGCCAGTAAGCATTCTGCTGGTACCGTTATTCATATGTTCTAATGCGTACAAGTTCATGAATGGGACATATCAAAAGAAAATTACTATGGTATTAAAAGTATCAACACCAAACAATGTGTATAAATTTAATAAGTTTAGATTACGGAAATGCCTGGGTAAATACTGCATTAGTAACAGGGGTGCTAGTTTGTGGAACCAATTACCGCGTAAGATAAAAGAAGTAGGATCCATTGATTGTTTCAAGCGTAGACTGGACATATATATGAATTTGATTGGGTGGTTATAAATAGGGAAGGCCGCGTATGTTCCAATAGGACTTCTGCAGTTACCTTCATTCTTAGGTTCTTATAATAATACATAGTTAATTATGATAAAGTTACAGGATATGTGCTTGTGGTGGTGAGATTGCAAAACTGATCTGAGTAATTACGACCAGTAAGAATGCAATACCAAAAAATTAATGCATACACAAACAAACCCACATGCGCCGTGATGAGGGTGTACGGGAATGATGGGATCATCTCTGGCGTACATTCGAACCTCATCATTGCCCTTGTGGATTTGTTCATATGATGCATCGCGCTATTGTAATTTCTGCATGTATTTAGGCGTACATGTTCGAAATAGGGAAAAGAGGATACTAAGAACTTTTTCTCCAAGCGTTAGTAACGAAATACTTATTCTTCGGCTGCAAATTGCTCTTGTTATATTTCTGTATTCCAGTTTTGGTCGTTATAATATACAATGGACATGAATTCACTGAAGAAATCGTCCAGCGATGGATGACAAAGTTATTTCTCCCTCGCTCTATTAGGACACGACTGCATGTCACCAGACTTCACCTGACTAGATTTAGTATATAATTCCGCCTGGGCAGCTCATACCTTCACTTGCTTGAACAGTCCTCTCCTGGTTGCACTGCTGCCTTACTCTCGCCCGTTTCTGTAGCCATGGTCAAGAGTAAGCCATCTGTGGAGACTTTCGTCTTGCCCAACAAGCTTCTGATGATTAAGGAGCAAGTAAGATAATGGAACTCTCAGCAGCCAAGATCTCCAAACTCAGGCGCCGCAACAAAGGCTTGCACCGATATGTTATGTTGAGAAACCTGAAAAGAAGAATGCAGCTCGAGTTAGTGAGGGACACAATGAAATTTGCGGAAGACCTATGTAGCGATAGTCCTTCCCCATAGATGATTCCCACGACACACGTAATAATGCACTCCTCAGACAACTATGACCAGTCTGCTAATGGGACACAGACGAGGACAAATTTGAAATGTCCAAAAAAATCAATGAATAAATGTTCGTAATAAGGAAAATTGACTGATATATTTATCCAAGCGTTAGTAATAAGACAGCTGGTGTTGTTCATCAGCTATATCTTGCTCATGTTAGGCCCCATTTATATTTGCAGTTCAGGTTAAAAAAGGACGCTGGGACTTATAATTGAAGTGTTAGTAACAAAGAGCTGGTGTTGTTCTTCAGCTATATCTTCCTCTGGGTAGGCCCATTTAGATTATGCATTTCAAATTTGGTCTCCGTATTATAGTATAGATATAAATTCACTTTGAACGTTTCCAGCGCAAGATGGCAAAGTTTATTCCCCAAATTAGAATAACTTTATATGAAGAAAGATTTAACAAAGCTTAAATTGTAATCACTGGAAAGGAAAAGAGTTTGGAGTGACACGATAGAGGTTTAGAAGTGGAAAAATGGACATAACAATAAGGTATTAATAGGTCAATACAAGATAGAACACACAACAATGGGTATAAATTGAGCAAGTTTAGATTCAGGAAAGACCTGGGTAAATACTGGTTCGGTAGCAGTGTTGTTGATTTGTGGAGCAATTTCCGTGTAACATAATAGAAGTAGGATTCCTTGAGTGTTTCAAGCATTGGTTAGAAATTCATATATGAATGATGTTATGTGGATATAAATAGGATCTGCCTCGAATATGCCAAAAGGCCTTCTGCAGTTCCCTTCATTCTGCCTCATATGGCCAGTAAGCTTTCTGCTGTTACCTATATTCACATGTTCTAATGCGTACAAGTTCATGAATGGACATATCAAAAGAAAATTACTATGGTATTAAAAGTATCAACACCAAACAATGTGTATGAATTTAATAGGTTTAGATTACGGAAATGCCTGGGTAAATACTGCATTAGTAACAGGGGTGCTAGTTTGTGGAACCAATTACCGCGTAAGATAAAAGAGGTAGGATCCATTGATTGTTTCAAGCGTAGACTGGACATATATATGAATTTGATTGGGTGGTTATAAATAGGAAAGGCCTCGTATGTTCCAATAGGACTTCTGCAGTTACCTTCATTCTTAGGTTCTTATAATAATACATAGGTAATGATGATAAAGTTACAGGATATGTGCTTGTTGGTGGTGAGATTGCAAAACTGATCTGAGTAATTACGACCAGTAAGAATGCAATACCAAAAAATTAATGCATACACAAACAAACCCACAAGCGCCGTGATGAGGGTGTACGGGAATGATGGGATCATCTCTGGCGTACATTGGAACCTCATCGTTGCCCTTGTGGATTTGTTCATATGATGCATCGCGCTATTGTAATTTCTGCATGTATTTATGCGTACATGTTTGAAATAGGGAAAAGAGGATACTAAGGGGGGTGCCAACGGCCATACCACGTTGAGAACACCGCTTCTCGTCCGATCAGCGAAGTTAAGCAACGTTGGGTTTGGTTAGTACTTGGATGGGTGACCGCCTGGGAACACCAAATGCTGTTGGCAATAAAGTTTTCGCAGTTGCCCTCAAACCAGAGGAGGAGCAGGAGGATGTGTCCGTCCTCCTGTTTGACATAGGCCTTGGGTCTAGTCTTCAGTGCGCCAAATAGGTCAGCTACAGCGTTACTAAGTGTGCACCTTCCCACCTCCCAACTGTGGTAGGCCCTGGACGTGTGGATTGGCCAGAAATTAAGGCAGTAATTGTTAATGTGGCAATATCGAGGCCTGCTGAGGGGAGAGTTGTGAGGTAGGTGGGCCGCCCCGCGGTACCTGAGGCCTGGGGCACCACGCGCGAGAAAAATAGTCGTTGTGCCCTCCCTACCCAAGGTCGCGGTTTGTGTGTGCGACTAGTGTGTTTACGCGAGAGACTGCCAGGACACCCCCATATAGTGCCCCCACACTACGTGTGAGTGTAAACCTTGTGCCTTGTAGGTGGCTATATATGCATGTGTGTGTGTGTAGGGCAGAGTGCAGTGTTGAAGACATACCACCCAACAACACATGAAGTGAGCCGCAGCAAATAGATGGTTTATGAAACGAGAAGTAAGACTTTGAGGCAACGAGTGAACATGGCTGGTGTGCCCGAGAACCATCACGGCCCCCCCGGCGGGGGCTCCTGCCCCAGCCAGGGGCCCCTGGATGCTGATACCCAACCGGGGCCCTCAGTGAGGTTCCCCACCCGGGACCCCCCAACAGTAATGGTACAGGTGACTCAGCAACAGAGGATGAGGATGATAACTTCATACTAATCCAAAGCAGAAACGCAAAGAAGCGGGACAAGCGCCAGGATGAGCAGCAGCAGCAACCTCAACAACAACAACAACACCGACGACAAGACGAAGAGAGTAAGTGGCACACCCTAATCTTTCCTGCAATGGGACTGACAGCAGCAGAGAAGTATAGATGGATTGTTGAGGCCGCCTGCGCCAAGAGAGCAGAGTATCGCTTAGAGAGCAGGTGTGTAGGCGGCAATGTTAGTGCACGGGTGCAGGGTTACAGTGCCCTGAAGTTCTTCACAGAGACCAGCCTTGAGTATGACGGTAAGAAAGTTAAATTGTTGGAAGCAAACCCACAGACAAGACAAACTAAAATTATAATTAAGAACTATAGTACTCATATTGACGTGAACTTTCTCAAGGTCCATGAACAGATTGTTTGGGTGGAGCGCAACACTGGACCAGGGGGACTGGCCAAAAATCAAGCAATTGCTATGTGGAAGGGAGACCTGCCCCAAGACATTAAAATACCAGGCATGAGGCCGTGCAAAGTGGAGAGGTATATTGGCAGTCCGTCCTTATGTGGCAACTGTCAACAGTGGGGTCACAGAACGTGGCGATGTGATCGCGCAATTAGGTGTGGGTGTTGCAGTGGCTATCACGACACCAAGCAGTGTCTGGCCAAGCTTAAACCGGGTGGGGGTGGCGGGGTAATACCTAGATGTGTCAACTGCAAGCAGTCCCATCATGCCTGGAACAGGTATTGCAGCAAGAGGCCTGGCTGGCAGGGCTTGAGAAGGACGCCGACGCAGACAGCAGGTGGACCAGTGAACAGGGGCAGGAATGGCTCCGTGAGCAGTACCACAGCAAGTCAGGGTACAGCCTCCAGTAGGCAGACACCAGCCTGGGGTAGTGGTGGAGTGACCCACCACCACCCCGCACAAGCCCCATCAGACCCCATTTCTCTCACAAACCCATCTACCTCTACCCCACTCACTACCCCCAACCCAGCTCAGGGATCAGCCCAGGGTACAGTTCAGGGACCAGCCCAGCGCCCAGCTCACAGTAGACCGACAACAGTCTGGGGTAGTGTTCACTCAGCGAATAGGGGAACCCAGGGTGGGGGTGGGGGGAATCAGGCGTGGGGCGGGGGCGGTGTAGCCAGCCACCACCGCTCCCCCATCCCTGAGGCCTTCCCGCCTCTTTCCCCCCCTCCAGGTCTCCCACCTACCCACACCTCAATCTCTACCCGCGGTGTCACACCTCCACCACCTAACCTCCAAACCCATACCAATGAATCAGACCCCTCCACTGTCTCCCATCTGCCTCCCCCTCCAGGCACTCCTGACCCCCAGGAGGTCGTCACTCAGGTCTGTGTTACAGCAATATTAGACCGCATGATAAGATCTCATCCAGTTGTCCACCAAATATTGCAAAAGCAGACGGAACTTGAGAAAGCCCTCTGCCAGATTAAGAAGACTCAGGAACAAATCCTCCAAATCCTGCAACGGCAGAGTCCATCAAGTGGAGGTCCTGCAAGCCAGAGCCTGGTGCAAGATGATGCAACACATACTGCCGAGGTACGTCAGCAGACACAGCCAGGACACCAGCACATCAGCGCACACAGTAGCGCCAGTGCACACAGTGACACCAGTGTACACAGTGACGCCAGTACACACAGTAACGCCAGTGTACACAGTAACACCAGTGCACACAGTAACACCAGTGCACACAGTGACGCCAGTACACACAGTAACACCAAACACCATGGAATACACGATGACACATGTGAACATAATAATTGCACACGTACAGCTGATGACAAACAACCTCAAAATGGATAATCACAATGAACAACATCTCACTATACTGCAATGGAACTGTAATGGAGTTCGCAATAGAATTAATGACATCATACAATACGCTCGTGAACACCAAACTGACGTCATAGTGCTACAGGAGACGATGGTAGGTGATGACTTCAACCCAAGGTTCAGCGGTTATCGCAAGTTCTCCCTGCCCTCTGGGGAAAGAAAACGGGGTCTCATCACTTTTGTAAATAACAACATTCCCGCACAGATTATCAATGAACTGCACATGGGGGATGAGTTTGAGTCACTGGGAGTAACCCTTCACTTAAACAATAATGCCTTACATATAATCAACCTATATGTGCCACAGAGTAAACTTGACCTTGACACACTGCCTGAATTTGTTAATGAAGAACCTACCCTGCTGGTCGGTGACCTGAATGCCAGACACCCACACTTTGGTGCCAACTGTCATCAGCCCAATGTCAATGGACGGAAACTGTCACTCTTTGTCAGGGGAAGTGAAAACCTTAGAGTCCTGGGTGATGAACAGCCAACTCACCTCAGAGGAGGAAGATTAGACTATGCTCTCCTGCTGAATGCACAGGACACGGATGCCAGTACACACATTGTGCACAGTTTATGTAGTGACCACTGGGCACTGATTACCACCGTCGACATGAGCAAGAGAAGGAAAGAGACAAATAAAAGAAAAAGGTTATCACTCGGACCGGATATGAGGCCGCATTTCATAAACAGGATGAGTGACTGGTTCACGGAATACCAAATCCCAGAAGACATTGACACATTTGTTGATGACCTTAATCACCAAATTGAGAGCTGTCTAAGAGTTCCGCGCCGTACACCTGGGCGAAGTAACCCTCAGAGGAAGAAAATAAAATGGTATGAGAATGATTACATAAAGATGCTTAACGCAAATGTACGAGACATGAGTAGAGAGTACCGGAGACATCCCACTGAGAGTAACCAAGAGTTGTTTAAAACTGTGTGTCAAGTAGCCAGGGAAGAGAAGATTAAAGAGCGGGAAAGACAATGGCTTGAGTTCACTAGCTCTATTGGACGGGAAACATCTGCAAGACAGGTGTGGGCAAAAATTCAGATAGCTAAGGGTGGCAGAGCCCGGCCTGCGGCTCACAAAGACCCCCAGGGTAAGGCTGAAGAACTAATTCACAAGTGGAGTGATGCAGCATCCTCCTCCTCCCTTCCTGCAGAAATCAGCAGGGAACAGCTCCTGCGACATGATGACAGAAGAATTAGGATAACAAGAGCACTGTCTAGTGATGATGAATATGGGGACCCAATCACAGCCCAGGAAGTAAGGGGCGCTATGAAAAAGGGTAAAAGTACAGCACCTGGTGAAGATGGCGTCACCTACGACATACTCAATGCACTGTGTGAAGTGTCTGGGAATCCACTACTCCACCTGTTTAACAAGTCATTCCTAAGTGGAGTGTTGCCCACACAATGGAAACACGCAATAATTGTTCCCATACCGAAGCCCAATGACCCTGGTAATTACAGACCTATCAGTCTCGTGTCATGCACTTGCAAGATGCTTGAAAGGATCATCCTAAACCGACTGTTGCACAAAATAGGCAGGTTAGGGGAGGGGGTCAATGGATTTGTTAAAGGACGGAGCACAGCAAATTGTATAGTTAATTACTTGGCTAATGACACGGCTAGGTACTCTGTATTTGTGGACATCAAAGGAGCCTTCGACAAAGCACAGGGGATTGCGATCCTAGACGAGCTTGCATGCATGGGTGTCAAGGGGAGACTCATGAAATGGGTTCAAGACTACCTCACAGGAAGGAAAGCCAAGGTTTTCTTCAATGGAGCAGTCTCCAGAACAATGAATATGGAACTCGGGACCCCCCAAGGCGGAGTCTTAAGCCCTACACTATTCAATGTACTTATGAACGCCATTGCAAATATTGATTTTCCGGAAGGAACACAACAAGTGGGATATGCAGATGATGTTCTAATACAAGCTCCCACCTTGGGAAAAATTGAACAGTCCATTGAACTCCTTGGAAGGAAGTGTATTGAGCTCGGTTTCACTCTCTCCACAAACAAGACGAAGGCATACTCCCATCACAAGCGGAGAGCAAATGAAGAACTGCAAATTAATGGTGTAACACTTGAATGGGTTGACCACTATCGGTATCTTGGCGTCACTGTCGGCTCTAACAAGGGGAAGAAAGAGGAGCTCAATCAACTCATAGGAACATGCAAAAGTCGACTCAGGGCACTGAAAGCTATGACCTGGAATGGACATGGAGCCTCTATTGCCGTGCTTAAAATGATGTACACAGCCTATGTGCGCTCCGTCATAGACTATGCCGCACCAGTTCTGTGCACCTACTCCCAAAGCGATATGAAAAGGCTTGAAAGCATTCAAAATGAAGCCATGACAATCATTCTTGGAGTTCCAAGAACTGCCAAAACGTCTAATCTACGAGAGGAGTTGTCCCTTCCCAGTGTTAAAAGCAGAATTCAGGAGCTGAATGCTAAGCTTGCAATTAGGATCGCCAGAGATCCCCATTACAATGATATTGCTAAGAAAAAACTGAGCTCTGTGCTACTTTCAGGGGGAAACAGGAGAAGCAAAAAATGGCATCACAGATCAGTCTGCTACCTCGAAGAGCTTCACCTGCTTGAGCAAGCCCGTGAGCTCCTGCCTGTAGAGAGGTTACCTCCCTGGGAGGATGACTCATGCAAGATCATCATCAATGAAATGGCAATGAAAAAATCCAACATGTTACCACAAGAAATGAGGCACAAGTATCTCGAGGAAATTTATAAAGAAGCCGGAGATGAACTAGATCAAATCTACACTGACGGGTCATCTAATCCTGTCAATGGCAGGGCTGGTGCAGGATACACGGTAATCAAGGATAATACTTTCCAACGCAGAAATGAAGAAAAAGCACGTATTGAGAACTATGCCTCTTCAACGCAAGCAGAGCTAACTGCCATTGTTATGGCGCTAAAGTTTCTTGAACGGAACACTAATGGTGCAGTGATTTGCACCGATTCAAAAGCAGCACTACAAAGCCTAAGTAAAAATCAGGCAGAAAATCTTGCAATAGTCGCTGAAATTAAGAGATCTGTGAGAGTTCTTACCAATCAGGGAAGAGTCATCAAGTTTCTGTGGATCCCCTCCCATGTTGGGATATGTGGGAATGAACGAGCAGATGTGCTGGCTGCTGAAGGCGCTGAAGGAGACCATATTGAATACTTCATACCCAAGACTCTACTACAAATTAGAGGTATTGTCAGGCAACATCACCGTGACAAGGTAACTGAGGAAAGGAGGATAGAAGCACAAACCAGTGAATCTGTACGATGGTACAACATGGTTGCAGCTGGCAATCCCAATCATTATGGCCGAAGAGGAGGAGGACGAGGGAGAGAATCAGTAATAGCGAGAATCCGTCTTGGATACAGATATCCATGGAGATATGGAATGGAAACAACAGTTGAGCAGCGAAGTTGCAGAATCTGTGGTGAGAGTGATGGACACCGCCTTGACCACTACCTGAGAGAATGTGAACACCTGAGAGACATCAGAAATATGTGTAGATTAATAAACCCCACATTGTTTGAGTTAGGAAAACACTATCTGTCAAATATTGATACTGTTCTTAAAAGATTTCCCCATTTTGCACCCGCAAGATAACGTAAGCTTTTAAGGGTTGATAGATGTTAATCTTCTTGTTTGAGGAGCTGTTCACTTGAGACAGTTAAGCAAGTCCCAGCTGTGTCTGGGTACAAGTGACAGGATGAACAACCCAGCGGGTTTTCTTCCTATTGGGGAGTGTTGTACATGCTGCTATGGCGGTGTGTCCACTCACAAGATGAGTGGCGCTGCCCAATAAACTCGCCCCTCGGGGCAAAATTTAAAAAAATTANTGGATGGCTCATTGCACTGCACAGTGCACCGAATTTGTGCAAAGGCCCACTCTCGCTTAACCCTGGATAGTGACCTGGCATTTGGTATCTCCAGAATGCCCACTTAACCAGGAACACTTTCATAATACGGAGGCCGCCGTATGTCCAGGCAGGAAGTAGATACAGGGAGTTAAGCATACTTGCCACCAAGGGTCAGTGAGTACATTGGCTGGTGCAGCGAGAGAGTAGAAGGGAGACGCCAACGACCATCTGACCTCTGGGGTCAACTGGCGCGATGAAGAATAACAGCTATGATGTGTTCGTGATGTGTTCATGACGTCACCTCTCCTACTGATCATCGAATGTTCAATATGATTGGTTCCCGCCCATTTGCTGCAATGCTATTGGTCAAATTGTAACTCTTTTGTGCTGTGTGCCACGAGATGCCCGGCAGCCCTTGTAAAGCATTCAAGTGAGGGAGCCCTTATCCAGAAAACATGTTCTGTTCTGTCTACCGGCCAATAGACTGAACACCATCTATTCCTCACCGTCAAGTTAACTCAGCGTCTTTTCGATATACCACACACTCACCCAGAATCACGAGTGTGAGTATATTGTTCAGAAGCCTAAAGTGACAAATCTCCAGAGTGAAACAGACTGGTATCAGGAAACCCCTGGTGACAAAGATCGTTGTGAGTGACTTAGAGTGAACTAAGGCAGTGCCGCCGCTTAAGTAATCTGTGTGTGACCTTACCACAGTGTACCTGTACCACAGCGTACAGTGTAGAGCATGGTACCATATAACCTGCAGCCTCCAGCCGCCGCCGCCCTCACTGTACCACGTGACGTCACCACCTTACTCACCGCCAGTGCCAGTGTGTGTGCGTGTGTCTGTCTGTTAAGCATACAGCACGCCCTATTGCGAGTACCCTACGTATCTACGAGCGAAACCAGCTGTCAGGCCACCTTCGAGTGCTTGTATAAATGTGCCTGAGTGAGAGAGTAAATAAGAGAGGTACCCCCATCTGTAAGTAAAAGATCTTGTCATTGTTTTATTGTGTTTGTGTTGATCTGAGGTATCAACCACAGTTCTCACCTTCTCATACCTGTCACAGGTTATAGGTGAATCGACGGTGTATGCGTGTTATCTGTGTGGTATCACTGCATGTCACTCGTCTGTGAATGTGAGTTCACATACACCACACATTTAGTTATTGTGTTACATTATTATTGTGCATGTTATTGCCTGTCCCATTGACAGTGTATTTGTGATTTATTGCATATCATCATTACCGAGTATCCGGTTGGAACTCTTGTAATCCCTTTGCATACCGGCAGTTAGGTTGCCATGTTAATGATTGGCTGTCAACTGTGTTAAGTTAGGTGTTTCTCCACGAGTGGATATGAGTCGATTAGCCAGACGTCAAGAGTCTCGCTAATACAACTATAGCTTTGCTGGCGCCAATCTAAAGTAAATCAAACACCCTTTGAATTAGTGGTTAAGATAGTAAATAAACTACTGTTAAGCTTTATGCAGTGTTTCCGTTGAACCACTTCTGAATACTGCCAACATTACTCAAGCCTTCAGGTCTAAGTGTCTTCAACACCGAGTTGCCTAATTCACTAAACTATAAATGTGATGAGGACCCTAGGAGTCCCTTAAAGTGTAAAATCATTGAGGAGATTCCAACGATCAACATGGAGCAGGACCAGGTGAGGCTAGTCTGAGAAGAGACCCTCAAGGACTGTAACTCGACCTTGCTCCCAGGCTCTGTACGGTTGCTCTCGAATTTTCTATTCTGCTAATTCCGAGAGTTTCGTGAAGTGTCTGCCACATGTACATTGGCGACGTACGCATTGCAGTCGTGAAAGCAAAAAAAGAAAACCCTCACATCGTCAAAAAAGTCTGATGCCCCTTAATGTACCCCTTAGTACGCCTAAAAGTTACACCTTGCACATAATATGCACATATTGTATGCATAAAAGTTACAAAATGTACATATAATGCGCATAATGTACGCATAAAAGTTACACTATGGCCATATAACACAAAAATTATACACCTAAAGTTACACCATGGACAAATAACGTGCATATTGTACGCCTAAAACTTACACCTTGGACGTATTATGCGCATATTGTATGCAAAAAAGTTAGACAATGGAATTTTAACGCTCATATTGTATGCCTAAAATTTACACCATGGACATATATTGAGCATATTGTATTCATAAATTTTACACAACGGACATATAATGCAAATATTGAACGCTTAAAAGTTATTTTATGGGACATATAACACGCATATTGTACAGATAAAAGTTACACAATGGACATATAGTGCGTGTATTGCTCGCCTAAAAGTTGCACCATGGACATTAACACGCATATTGTTCACATAAAAGTTACACATTGGATATATAATGCCCATAGTGTACGCCTAAAATTAACATCATGGACATATAATCCGCATATTGTATGCATAAAAGTTACACCATGGACATATAATGTTAATATTGTATGCATAAAAGTTGCATTATGGATCATATAACACGCATATTCTACGCATAAAAGTTACACAATGTACATATAACAAGCATATTGTTCGCATAATAGTTAAAACATGGACATTAACGTGCTTATTGTACGCCTAAAAGTTACACCATGGAATTCTAATGCACATATTGTATGCATAAAAGATACACCATGAAGATATAATCCGCATATTGTATGCCTAAAAGTTACACCATGGACATATAACACGTAAATTGAACTCATAAAAGTTAAACCATGGACATATAATGCCCATATTATAAACTTCACATAAAAGTTATGCCATGTACTTATGATGTGCGTATTGTATGCATAATGTTACACCATGGCCATAAGACGTACATATTATTCTCCTAAAAGTTACCTAATGTACATGTAACGCAAATATTGTACGAATAAAGGTTACACAAAGGACATATTCCACGCATATTAATCGCATAAAAGGCACTCAATTGTCATATAATATGCATATTTTACGGCAAAATTTACCCCATGGTTATATAACGCCTATACTGTATTCCAAAAAGTTATGCCATGGACATATAATGCGAATATTGTACACCAAAAACTTACACAATGGACGTATTACGCGCATATTGTACTCATAAATGTTACGCAATGGACATATAACGCCTGAAAGTTACACTATGGACATATGACACTCATTGTATGCATAAAAGTTACACAGTGGTCATATAACGCCCATATTGTATGCCTAAAATTTACACTATGGACGTATAATGGGCATATTGTACGCATAAAAGTTACACAATGGGACAAATAACGCACATATTGAACGCTTAAATGTTACGCAATGGAAATATATTGTGAATATTGTACGTCAAAAAGTTACACTATGGACATATAATACGCATATTGTACGCCTATAAGTTACACCTTGGACATAAAGTGACACCAAGGACCAAATAACGCGCATATTGTACAGTTGAAATATTAGCCAGAGTATTACCGAGCCAAAATGTTGTCGGGCCTGTCTGGCAGTTGAACCCAGGTCTCCCGCACTCAAAGCGAGAATCATCCCACTAGACCAACAGGCCGATATTTATAGATATAAATATAGATATACGCATATTAATTTTTTCGTTGTATATTAGCTTGGCGACTGTTTAACCTTGTTCACACACACACATATATATATATATATGTGTGTGTGCAAATCACAAAGAATTTACCCACGATGAACAATATGACAGTGACAAACCACGAAGGAAGAATTAAGAAAGAAATTTCCTATGGACATATAATGGGCATAGGAAATATATAATGGCATATAATGGCACTTTCGTATTATTACATCTTCAGAAAGATCCTTTTGAAGGTTGTATTATTGCTCCCATTATTACACCCATTTACATCCCATCCCAACCATTCTTCTTGTTCTTACATTCCTCTAGGAATTACCTTCTCTCACCTATTCCTCTCCTCACTCTTGCCTTAGAGGTGCCCCTGCCTCTCTCGCTCCCATCACAATCCACTTGACAATGGTCCACGACGGATCAAAGCGTCGTCGTCTCCTAATCGTCTACCCCGTCCCATCCCAAATCCTTATCCTGACCCCTTCCAAGTCGTTCACACAGCCAATCGTGATTCTTATAATAGGTTTCAATATTGGGAAATACTTTTTCAACCAATTCTTCTTTTGACATCACTAAATTGTAGAAGATATAAGGCAATAATATTAGTTCTGAGGTCAGATCAACCGGCACGTTTCCGTTCCCAATTTCCAGAAATTGATGTGAGAATATCTCAGCTGATGGATCGTTTTGCTGCTGGACACGCATATCTGTAGTTAATTGTAACGTCTTTACGTGGCGCCACAAAGTAGAGTATTTCAGGCAAACATTTATTTCGTCCGCTGGTGTCGATCGAGGAATTATAGGTAATGTTTGCCTGAAATCTCCTGCAAGCAATATTAATGCGTTCCCAAATGATCTGATGTGTCCGCACAAATCTTGCAATGATCGATCAGGAGTCTCGAGCGATTTTTTTGGGCCATTGTGCATTGATTCCAAACAATAAGTTTGCATTTCTGCAATACTTTTCCCCATGCCGGATGCTTTGGAAATATTGCACGTGAGTATCAATGAATTGCATGTCCAATGGTAATTTCAAAGCCGAAGTAGCAGTTTTTCCACCTGGTAGCAGTGTCACAACTATTCCGGACGATGCAAGAGTTAAGGTTATGCCATTTTGGGATCGAAATGCTGACAGAATCAATCTAATTAGGAAGGTTTTACCAGTTCTTCGAGCGCATCTAAGAAGATTTCTCCAAGCCCGTTATTGACAGTTTGAATTATTTGACTGTAAATGACTTTTCGCTTAAACGTTAGCTTATGAATATTTGATTGCTCATACTACAATAGATCACCCGTGTTGTAATTTTGTTCACGCCGCAATTCTACATCGAACGAAGCAGCAGCAGATCGATTCGGCGATGGCATTTCCAATTGATTGAGAACTTTGTTGGAGATTTCTATGCACAAATCTTCAATCATTATCAATGCTTCGTTGTAGAATTTACAGTGAAATCCATGTTCATATTTGAATTTTCCTTGCGTATTCGACTAATAATATCTTCAGCCATGTGCGATTTATATTTCTCCCATTACTCTGTTGGAGATGAAGGAGAGCCGGTGGTCAATATGATTGCAAACAATGCACGAATTTGATTTGGATGTGACGTGTTGGACGCATATTAATGCATACATCCCAGTGCATGTATTGGTCGTTCTCCAATAAATTCAGGGCTTGACATGCACTACGGAAAGTGGCATGTGTTACGCCGTTGACAAATATCAGTTACTGGAAAGACGTTGGACCGGGCACATTTACCAACAGCATGCGAAGAAAGAAGCATTCATCCTGATTGGGATGCACGGTGTACAGTCTGCCTATCATAGTTTATCTGAATATGCCAGATTGTCCGTCGACTCGCTCTCCTCGTTTGCGTCGTTCAAATGATTTTCTACTGGCATTCCATGTGTAATACTTAGGCACTTCCGAATACAGCAGTGTTTTCGCAAATGCGTCATTTTGACATAACATGAAGAAGGCAGTTAACGTTGTAGCCGGTGGATTCATTGCTGTTTGTTGCATATATGCAGCTGTGAAATATATGTGTTGTCTATTTTCTTGTTTTCAAAACCAAAACAAAAAATACTAACGATATATTTCAATTCAAACGCATATCAATCGACACAGCTAAATTTCACCACCAATTGCACTAAAAAATAAGAACAGTTAAAAATCGAAATGAAAAATTAAACAAATAAACTATACCAACGAAATGAACGGTATGGTACAAAATACAGCTCAATTCCAATGCAATGTTACACAAAATAATTAAATCAAAATGAAAATATATGAAAATCTATGAAAATTAAATTTATCAATGCAATCGGAAACATTGAAATGTAATCGTAACATATTTTGTTTAGCGTGTGTTGCTCTTACGTGCAACAGATGGCACTGTTTAAAAAAAAATGTTTTTACAGGTCACAGGTGTGGCATCTAAATAGTAGGTATAAAAAAACACGCACGTATTCGAATGGAACGTTGTGTCAAAATTTCAAAGCAATCGGTGAAGAACTTTCGGAGATTACAGCGTGTGTTGCTCTTCATTCCTACATATGGCGCTGTTTTTCAAAAAAAGCCTGTTTTTTCCTGTCACAGGTGAGACATGTATATAGTAGGTGTATAAAAACACTCGCCAATTCCACTGCAACGTTGTGTCAAAATTTAAAAGCAATCGGTAAAGAGATTTCGAAGATTTCCCTCACATGAAAAAACACAGCTTTTTAAAAAGCATGTTTTTTCCTGTCACATACGTGACATCTATACAGTATGTATATAAAAACTCGCTCAGATGCGAATGGAACGTTGTGTGAAAATTTCAAAGCAATCGGTGAAGAACTTTCGAAGATTAGCGATTTTGAACAAACGAACATTTCCATTTTTATTTATATAGAAAATTGTAATTATGGCATTGGTAATGATCTTGACCTGCTGCATAATGTACATTAATATGTAAATAGAGTATATCTGTGAATCGACAGGGTTGATAAAGACAGGCTGTTTAACACAAGGGGCACACGCACAAGGGGCCACAGGTGGAAACTGAGTGCCCAAATGACCCACAGAGATATTAGAAAGAACTTTTTTAGTATCAGAGTGGTTGACAAATGGAATGCATTAGGAAGCGATGTGGTGGAGGCTGACTCCATACACAGTTTCAAGTGTAGATATGATAGAGCCCAATAGGCTCAGGAAACTGTACACCTGTTGATTGACGGTTTAGAGGCGGGACCAAAGAGCCAGAGCTCAACCCCCGCAAGCACAACTAGGTGAGTACAACTAGGTAAGTACTTGTACACACACGAGACAAATGTTTACTTACATAAACTAACTTCTACAGAAGGGAGAGACGGCAGGAAGGGGAGAGGATTCCTTCAATAAGGCCAGTGAGGACGAGCTAGAAGGAAGAGTGACAAATGATGACAGAGCACACAGCACACAAGTGCACGGAAGGTAAAGAACGGTACATCTCATTTTGGGAAGATGTTGAGATCTGAATTAACACATGGTTCAACAGACTGGGATAATAACAAATAACCAAGGCAGACATAGAGAGTCCAAGTACTGCAAGAAATCGTTGCATTAAAGTAAAGAAAGAAGCGCAAAAGCAAGTTAAAAATGACACTTTGAATAGTTTTAGTTTTTGGAAAAATGAAAGATGGAGATATCCTCAGGGCAATAGTTCAAAGTAGAATGAATAACTCAGTAAATATCAGATTAATATTGTCGAGACAGCGTGACGATCGGGTTGAAGAGATGTCTTAAAGGGTTAAATTCTAAAAAAAAACGTCGTAGTAACTGATGACGAGGTAAAGAAGCAACTGGCAGAACTATAATTTGTTATAAGTAAACAAAGCACCAACACCAGCACAGATATCACTGTAGATATTATGACAGGCACCAGGGATACTGTTTAACCCTCGGACTACAGTTTATAAGTAGTCGCTTGCGAATGAGTTATTTCTGGAAACCCGGACGGCTGCAAATCTGACGATCATATTCCCGTAAAGAAGCTGGCATGATATCTTGAACCACAGCCTCTTGTCACTGACGTGAATACCTTTCAAAACGCTGGATAAAAAAATCATTAGACTACAGTACACCATCCATATTGGATAAACTTTGTTCTTGAGAGTTATAATTGTTAAAATGGGAATAACATCGTGGCTTACGAACTTGTTCGAGTTTTTCTGCCTAGATGCTGAGATTAGGAATGTGAGAGAAATATGGGTGGCTCGCTTCTTCCCAGATTGTTAAAAATCCTTTTACATGGTTCTCCTCATAAGGTTGAATCACAAACTGAAACGTAGCAGACTTTAGTAACTGTAAAGATAATGGACTGGATTAGAGTGTATCTGGCAGATGGGAAACAGAGGATCGTAGAGAGATGAAGAGTCAGTATAGACGGAAGTAGCAAGCGGCATTGTGCAAGGCTCGGTATTGGGACTACCACTGTTCCTGAGTTACGTAAATAACATTCTGTAGGAAGTATTCTCAAATATGTCAATGTTTGCAGATGATGCTAAGCTAACGAGAAGAATAAGAACCTAGAGGGATGTCATAATGCTTCAGAAGAACCTGGACATTCTATAGGAATAAGCGGACAAGTGGTTGCTGGAGTTTAATTCCTAAAAATGTCAAGTAATGTGGGAATGAAGACAAAGATACAGTTAAAAAATTGAAAACATCACCACACCAAGAAGAGTGATAACAGACCTGAAGGTGGATGTAACTGCAGCCTTAACACCAGACACACATTAACAGAATAACATCAGCTTCATATGCAAACATAATGACTGCATTCAAGAATCCAACGAAGGAAGTTTTCAGAACACTATATTCGGCGTATGTTAAATTAAGTATTTCAATAACAAGGAAAAATCTGAGAATTAAACACAAATTGGATAGAGAATAATTTCCTGAAGAAGAACAGCAAGACGAGGGAGCACTGGTTGAAGTTGGTGACACTAATATGGCAGAGAATGTAAACATTCTAAAATTCTTTACTTATACCCTCTATTATATAATTAATTAAACTTATATTATACTCTCAAACAATTTTGAAAGAGTAATTACAGATCAATTCGTACTTGATGAGACAAGCATTAACCAGAGACACAGAATAGTCTCCGTGGTAGTGGTAAGACTCTCGCCTGGCGTTCCGCGAGCGCTTTGTCATGGGTTCGTATCCTGGACGGGGAGGATTTACTGGGCGCAAATCCTTAATTGTAGCCTCTGTTTAACTCAACAGTAAAATGTGTTCTTGGTTGTAACAACGATTCTTCGCGGAGGGGCTCGTATTCCAGGGACCTGCCCGAAACGCTACGCGTACTAGTGGTTGTACAAGAATGTAACAACTCTTGTATATATCACACACAAAAAAAATGAATTGTGTAGAGGGGAGCGTCTTTTGGTCACCTAAGAGTTTCTTGCCGCCTCTCAGTAAAATGCTTCCCAACTTCTGTTTACGAGGAGTGAAATTCAGCTTGAAATTCCCATCTCATAATCATTGTTCCTGGAAAATGTATCGCTCCCAACACTCAGGTATTCTTTCATACCGTTCAAGATGTAAATGTTAGTTGTCTTCACCATTTCTGATTCAAGATGATTCCACTTGTTCTCCACTCTCGCTGCATGCGAGTATTTCCTTACATTCTCTGCCATATTAGTGTCACCAACTTCAACCAGTGCTCCCTCGTCTTGCTGTTCTTCTTCAGGAAATTATTCTCTATCCAATTTGTGTTTAATTCTCAGATTTTTCCTTGTTATTGAAATACTTTAACATACGCCGAATATAGTGTTCTGAAAACTTCCTTCGTTGGATTCTTGAATGCAGTCATTATGTTTGCATATGAAGCTGATGTTATTCTGTTAATGTGTGTCTGGTGTTAAGGCTGCAGTTACATCCACCTCCAGGTCTGTTATCACTCTTCTTGGTGTGGTGATGTTTTCAATTTTTTAACTGTATCTTTGTCTTCATTCCCACCACACAACTATATTACTTGACATTTTTAGGAATTAAACTCCAGCAACCACTTGTCCGCTTATTCCTATAGGATGTCAGGTTCTTCTGAAGCATTATGACATCCCTCTAGGTTCTTATTCTTCTCGTTAGCTTAGCATCATCTGCAAACATTGACATGTTTGAGAATACTTCCTACAGAATGTTATTTACGTAACTCAGGAACAGTGGTAGTCCCAATACCGAGCCTTGCACAATGCTGCTTGCTACTTCTGTCTATACTGACTCTTCATCTCTCTACGATCCTCTGTTTCCCATCTGCCAGTTACACTCTAATCCAGTCCATTATCTTTATAGTTACTCCAGTCTGCTACGTTTCAGTTTGTGATTCAACCTTATGAGGAGAACCATGTAAAAGGATTTTTAACAATCTGGGAAGAAGCGAGCTACCCATATTTCTCTCACATTCCTAATCTCAGCATCTAGGCAGAAAAACTCGAACAAGTTCGTAAGCCACGATGTTATTCCCATTTTTACAATTATATCTCTCAAGAACAAAGTTTATCCAATATGGATGGTGTACTGTAGTCTTATGATTTTTTTATCCAGCGTTTTGAAAGGTATTCACGTCAGTGACAAGAGGCTGTGGTTCAAGATATCATGCCAGCTTCTTTACGGGAATATGATCGTCAGATTTGCAGCCGTCCGGGTTTCCAGAAATAACTCATTCGCAAGCGACTACTTATAAACTGTAGTCCGAGGGTTAAACAGTATCCCTGGTGCCTGTCATAATATCTACAGTGATATCTGTGCTGGTGTTGGTGCTTTGTTTACTTATAACAAATTATAGTTCTGCCAGTTGCTTCTTTACCTCGTCATCAGTTACTACGACGTTTTTTTTTTTTTAGAATTTTACCCTTTAAGACATCTCTTCAACCCGATCGTCACGCTGTCTCGACAATATTAATCTGATATTTACTGATTTATTCATTCTACTTTGAACTGTTGCCCTGAGGATATCTCCATCTTTCATTTTTCCAAAAGCTAAAACTTTATTCAAAGTGTCATTTTTAACTTGCTTTTGCGCTTCTTTCTTTACTTTAATGCAACGATTTCTTGCAGTACTTGGACTCTCTATGTCTGCCTTGGTTATTTGTTATTATCCCAGTCTGTTGAACCATGTGTTAATTCAGATCTTCTCAACATCTTCCCAAAATGGGATGTACCGTTCTTTACCTTCCGTGCACTTGTGTGTTGTGTGCTGTCATCATTTGTCACTCTTCCCTCTAGCTCGTCCTCACTGGCCATATTGAAGGAATTCTCTCCCCTTCCTGCCGTCTCTTCCTTCTGTAGAAGTTAGTTTATGTAAGTAAACATTTGTCTCGTGTGTGTACAAGTGTATATCTGTGTGTGAACAATATTGTTCAGTCAGTTACAGATAACAGATATACTCTATTTACATATTAATGTACATTATGCAGCAGGTCAAGATCATTACCAATGCCATAATTACAATCTTCTATAAAAATAAAAATGGAAATGTTCGTTTGTTCAAAATCGCTAATCTTCGAAAGTTCTTCACCGATTGCTTTGAAATTTTCACACAACGTTCCATTCGCATCTGAGCGGGTTTTTATATACATACTGTATAGATGTCACGTATGTGACAGGAAAAAACATGCTTTTTTAAAAACTGTGTTTTTTCATGTGAGGGAAATCTTCGAAATCTCTTTACCGATTGCTTTTAAATTTTGACACAACGTTGCCGTTGAATAGGCGAGTGTTTTTATACACCTACTATATACATGTCTCACCTGTGACAGGAAAAAACAGGCTTTTTTTGAAAAACAGCGCCATATGTAGGAATGAAGAGCAACACACGCTGCAATCTCCGAAAGTTCTTCACCGATTGCTTTGAAATTTTGACACAACGTTCCATTCGAATACGTGCGTGTTTTTTTATACCTACTATTTAGATGCCACACCTGTGACCTGTAAAAACATTTTTTTTTAAAACAGTGCCATCTGTTGCACGTAAGAGCAACACACGCTAAACAAAATATGTTACGATTCCATTTCAATGTTTCCGATTGGATTGATAAATTGAATTTTCATATATTTTCATTTTGATTGAATTATTTTGTGTAACATTGCGTTGGAATTGAGCTGTGTTTTGTACCATACCGTTCATTTCGTTGGTATAGTTTATTTGTTTCTTTTTTCATTTCGATTTTTAACTGTTCTTATTTTTTAGTGCAATTGGTGGTGAAATTTAGCTGTGTCGATTGATATGCGTTTGAATTGAAATATATCGTTAGTATTTTTTGTTTTGGTTTTGAAAACAAGAAAATAGACAACACATATATTTCACAGCTGCATATATGCAACAAACAGCAATGAATCCACCGGCTACAACGTTAACTGCCTTCTTCACGTTATGTCAAAATGACGCATTTGCGAAAACACTGCTGTATTCGGAAGTGCCTACGCATTACACATGGAATGCCAGTAGAAAATCATTTGAACGACGCAAACGAGGAGAGCGAGTCGACGGACAACCTGGCATATTCAGATAAACTATGATAGGCAGACTGTACACCGTGCATCCCAATCAGGATGCACGGTGATTGGGTGATTGGGTGATTGCACGGTGACTTCTTTCTACGCATGCTGTTGGTAACTGTGCCCGGTCCAACGTCTTTCCAGTAACTGATATTTGTCAACGGCGTAACACATGCCACTTTCCATAGTGCATGTCAAGCCCTGAATTTATTGGAGAACGACCAATACATGCACTGGGATGTATGCATTAATATGCGTCCAACACGTCACATCCAAATCAAATTCGTGCATTGTTTGCAATCATATTGACCACCGGCTCTTCTTCATCTCCAACAGAGTAATGGGAGAAATATAAATCGCACATGGCTGAAGATATTATTAGTCGAATACGCAAGGAAAATTCAAATATGAACAAGGATTTCACTGTAAATTCTACAACGAAGCATTGATAATGATTGAAGATGTGTGCTTAGAAATCTCCAAAAAAGTTCTCAATCAATTGGAAATGCCATCGCCGAATCGATCTGCTGCTGCTTCGTTCGATGTAGAATTGCGGCGTGAACAAAATTACAACACGGGTGATCTGTTGTAGTATGAGCAATCAAATATTCCTAAGCTAACGTTTGAGCGAAAAGTCATTTACAATCAAATAATTCAAACTGTCAATAACGGGCTTGGAGAAATCTTGTTAGATGCGCTCGAAGAACTGGTAAAACCTTCCTAATTAGATTGATTCTGTCAGCATTTCGATCCCAAAATGGCATAACCTTAACTCTTGCATCGTCCGGAATAGCTGTGACACTGCTACCAGGTGGAAAAACTGCTACTTCGGCTTTGAAATTACCATTGGACATGCAATTCATTGATACTCACGTGCAATATTTCCAAAGCATCCGGCATGGGGAAAAGTATTGCAGAAATGCAAACTTATTGTTTGGGATCAATGCACAATGGCCCAAAAAAATCGCTCGAGACTCCTGATCGATCATTGCAAGATTTGTGTGGACACATCAGATCATTTGGGAACGCATTAATATTGCTTGCAGGAGATTTCAGGCAAACATTACCTATAATTCCTCGATCGACACCAGCGGACGAAATAAATGCTTGCCTGAAATACTCTACTTTGTGGCGCCACGTAAAGACGTTACAATTAACTACAAATATGCGTGTCCAGCAGCAAAGGGATCCATCAGCTGAGATATTCTCACATCATTTTCTGGAAATTGGGAACGGAAACGTGTCGGTTGATCTGACCTCAGAACTAATTTTATTGCCTTATATCTTCTACAATTTAGTGATGTCAAAAGAAGAATTGGTTGAAAAAGTATTTCCCAATATTGAAACCTAGTATAAGAATCACGATTGGCTGTGTGAACGAGCTATTCTTGCGGCCAAGAACAAAGACGAACTTAACAATATTATTCAGTCTAACATTCAAGGCGAGGCAGTCACATACCAGTCCGTCGACACTGTTGAGGAAGCAGATGAAGCGGTTAATTATCCAATGGAACTTTTGAATTCACTCGATCTGCCAAGGATACCATCGCCCATACGGCAATTGAAAATCGGCTTGCCAATTATCGTGTTGCGAAATATCAACTAGCCAAAACTTTGCAACGATACGCGGCTTGCAGTAAAATAATTAATCAATGACGTCGTAGAAGCAATAATCTTGACAGGACCCGTCAAAGGTGAAAAAGTCCTCATTCCTCGCATTCTTATGACTCCAACAGATGCCATTTCAATTTTAATTAAGAGATTGTAATTTCCAATTCGATTGGCGTTTGCAGTCACCATCTACAAAGCTCAGGGCCAAATTTTAGAATTGTGCAGTTTAGATCTAGATACAGATTGCTTCTCACATGGACAATTATATGTTGCGTGTTCTAGAGTCTGCAAACCAGACAATTTCTATATCTCCAGAGACAATGGAACAACAAAAAATATTGTATACCCACAAGCATTGTGAAATTAAACATATTAGAAACGTGTGCTTTCTCTTTTCTTTCTTTCCCATTTAACCAGACGGAGCCACAGCAACGCGTGGCGGGTGCAGCTAGTTAATATATAAACTCGTATGTCACAGAGCTTGTCCATCCATAAGTATATACCACTTAAGAAAACAAACACATGTAATTCCTTCCAGTAATTATAATCTTTCTATTTTTTGTCAAGACGGGTTTCTCTACCATTTCGCCCTAACTCCCTTCCCTCTCACTTCCCCTATCCACCTCTTTCCCTGTCTCTAAACTCTTTTCCTCTATCACTCTTCTTTTTCCTACACCTCCCCTTTCTTCTGTCCTCTCCTCTCTCCATAATCTTCCCAAATACCCCCTCGCTCAGTTCCCGACTATCCGTCTCCTCACCTGTACTCCCCTTTCTTACCCTCTATACCTTTCTGCCATTGTCTCCTTCCCTAACATCACCCCCCCCCCATCTGTTTCTTTCCCTCTTCTCGCTATCTCTCCCTCATAGAAACCTGAATTTAATGAAACTGAAGAAACGGCTAAGAACACGTGCGCGATTTAATTTTAGACGTTATGAAAATCACCGGGGGATCAGTATGTATACCAGTTGTTTTTGGCGTGATACAGGAATCGACTCCTGATTGGCCCATGACACTCCTGAGCACTTCTTGATTTGTGGTGGAGACTAGCCCCAAGCGTCTGGCATCCTATTTTTGACAGATATACAGAGAGACATACAGATATCCTATTTTATAGATATAGATAAGATTTTCAATTTCTATTTGATGTTCAGAGGGCTTGGAAAGGATGAGGGAAGAAGAGGAATAGGAAGGTGAAATTCTGAAAGAAGATTTGGCTGTGGGAGAGAAGAGGCTTGAAAGTTCGGTGGCCTATCCACCATGGTTGTCATGATGTTTTGATCTTGGCTTAGAGCTTTGTTGTCGTTGTTGATCTTGAGTTCTTATTCCGCAGCAGGAGGCTAGTGGTGTGGCATTTGGCTGTTGCACTGGTTTAGGTGAGGTGTTCTGTCTGGCATGGAGGAAACGTCTACCCGATTGTGGTAGTGCACATTTTGTTGTTACAGCGCAAGGGATTCGCTGGTCAACGGTTCTGCCCGAGGAAGCACCTCATTGTTGTGCCCACTATTAGGGGGGTTGGGGATTTTATAAAAGAACTGGTTATTGAACCAGACTGATACTCACTTACAAATGAACAGAGACCCCAACCACTCCCTGATAAAAATATGGCCGACCTCGGCAACCACACTTCTGTTGCCATTAGTCGAGCAGCAATGGACATTGGAGTGCATGCAATTATTCGGGAGATCACCCTGTAAGCGCACTGTTCTTGGAGAGGGGTTCAGCGTCCCATATTTTCAGGGGTGCGGCTCCAAACTGACCTTGTTGTCATGAGTACACACACACTCGAGCCACCGTGATTCCCCCAAACTCTCCTTGTTATGGGATGATCTCCTAAATCCCCATCAGTGAGTTATTGTCCACTGTCACCCAATTTGAAACCGTGTCTCTCTCTCTCTCTCACTATTCAGGAAGCCTCACTAGGACAAGAGCAAAACCCAGCTGTTAACAAACAAACATTTATTACATGCAAACAAATACAAGGAAACAATACATATAAAAAATAATACTACAGTGCAGCCTCCTAGGCTGTTACAAACTGCTCAACTCTTAGCACACAACCATCTGCCCCCCTCACTGCTTGGGGCTGAAACACATGGCACAACTAGGTCTATATCTCCAACCAAAAAAAAGAAAATCAATCTCTCACCTTACACTGCGCCTTTCATGCCAATATACAATCAAGTACTTCAATATACAACCACACACTTCATTGTGTTCATGTGATTCTCTATCCTATTCCTTGAGGTCCGCTATTTTGAACAACTATCTGGGTTCTCAAAATCAGGTAAGGTACTCCTGCAGTTCTTTTATCTATTTCACATGGAGTTCCCCTCAAATGTCGATGAAACTCCTCCAAACAGCTCCACAGAAGAAATGTGTAGCTTTTCTACACTGCTTGAAGCTCAGCTCCACACCTGGAGCTCAGCTCTTCACCTGGAGTTCAGCTCTATACCCGGCATTCAGCATATACTTCCTCTTCAGTCTCGAAGTTCCTCCATTAACTTCTCCTATACAAGCCTGCAATTCCATTACCTTGCCATAATGAAATATTTTCCTAGCAAAACATAAATAATAAACTTATATGCCAGCACTAAATCTCGCCCTCTGACGTCGCCTCGCAATGGTTCAACTGTGGTAGGTACTCCACCATTCTGGGCGAGTCCACACTGAAATCAACCCACGCCGGCTGCCCGGGGGCTCTGCCCCTTCAGTAGCCCACTGACCTTCAGCGAGTGAGAATGTGCTGCTCCTCCCCCAGGCCGTCCAGATATCTCCAACTACTTATAGCAGCTCAATGTCCTAATAAAATATCTATCCTGCATTCATATACATTCTCTATGATCGCTGGGCACACAATCAAGTACTGTTAATCAATATATCAACTGCTAAAATGAGCTTACAGCAGAATTCGTAACATGAGTGCGCTCCAAGATGGCGTCCCTCTCGGACGTCCAACAAAGTCACTTCAGGACTGCATAACACAGCTTCTCAGCTCCTGACTTGAATCCACAAAGTCGCTTGCAGGCCCCACACAGAAATAACTGATTACTCTCCTCCACTCGAGGATATAACACATTAGAGTTCCACACAGGCACGACCATCACTAGGCTTCATGGGTCTCTAATATCTCCATATTCTCTGAGAAGTGGTGTACTTCGTGTCCTCGGCAGCTTCTACACCAGCTATAACTGTAGCCTTCACTCAAATACGTTATCCAGAACCGTATTCTTATATATCCCCGGGGCACAGAGACGCACGACAACTTCTGACGAATGTGGCAACTCAAGTATCATTACGACTTCTGCTAGCATCACCTTACGTCCCCAAAATGTTGACATCCTATTCCCACTAACATTTACAAGATACTCATCCTTTGATTGCATTCTTTAAAGTCACTCACTATCATTTATAAAGTATTTTCCTTCCTCTGACCACCTAATTTCTGGTCAGACAAGCAGAATAACTCTCACTTGGTAGACGCCAGGCTCTCCTGAGGTCATAACACGACTAATTGCTGCAGTTTGGTTCCTTTCGGGTCCTCGTCTTCTTTGTTGTATTCGGATTGTTCCTTGGATATATGAAGGCGTAGTTCGGGTCGTGGTACTCCTTTTTAAGGATGGAGAGGTCGAAATAGTTGTGCATGGCGTGGAGGTGGACGAACATTGGAAGTGGGTATTTGATAGAGTCCTTGTTGAGGATGATCTCATTGCATTTGTGCACTTGCTGTTGTCTGTGGGTGGGGTTACCCATGAATCCCTCCGTTTGGACGATAATGGCAAGGCAGGGACATCTCCCGTCGTCTGCCTCATCGTCTGATTCGACGTGGAAGATATCAAGGTTCTTAATGTAGCCTTGTTCGATGACAGGTACTATTGATGTACTTGGAGATGCATTCAACTAATTGTATTGGTGTATTGTCTGTTCCTGCCAGCTTCTCCGCAAGATGAATCAGTACAGGGGAACAGGGTGATGGTGGCCGGAGCTGCTGATTGGTTGGTTGATGTGCTGGTGGTCTGAGCTGCCGTAGCCTGTGTGGTGATCCCCTCCAGAATCAGAATAATACAGGAGAAGATGCCCTTGGGGCGAGCCTTGAAGTGGGGACAGAAGAAGATAAGGGGGGTGAGAGGAAGAAGATTTTGTAGGAGAAAAAGTGCCAGGGCTAAACCCAGCTGCGTGTCTTTTGGATGCGGCGTTCGAGGCAGGGACTCAGTCGGGTGTTTTTAGCGACAACAGCAGGGACATCACAAAACTCACATCATCTCAGTGATTGGCTCAAGAGCGTCAGGGCTGAACTTTTACGGATGGTTTGTGCTGGTTGTTGAGAGCGGAATATGTATGATGGTGGATGCTGGGTGTTGAGAGCTAAAGTTTATCGAAATACAGAGATAGGAGGAGGATCATGGATGGTAGAGAAGAGGTCATGAGTGTGTCGTGGTCGTCTGAGAGTGTGTAGGAGAAAATCAATATGTTGTTCATGATAAGTGAGTAGTCTATCAATTTGTCTGTCTGATAAAGTTTTCCAGTATACATTTAGGGCAGGAATGTTCGTACTTTCATGGAGACTTTGACTGGTAATAAACTCTTGCCATCGGGTGTTGAGTACCCATCTTAATGCTCTATTCTGTATTCTTTGAAGCTTTAGTTTGTTAGTACGTGAAGATAGAGAGAGAGCTAGTGGAGCATATGTTAGGAGAGGTCTAATAAGTGCTTTGTAAAGGTGCATTTTTGTGTCAGGTTTTGCAAATCTGAGTCTGTTCAGTTTTTTCATGGCTTGAAGAGCTATTGCATGTTTCTGTGTAATGTGTGTGTGAAAGAGTAGTTGTCGATCAAATGTGAGTCCAAGGACTGTGGAGGAGGGAGACACAGAGATATAAGTAGGATTTGGAGTGTATGAATAGAGTTTAAGAGGAATAGGGCGAATGGTACTTTTACAGAAAAAGTATGTAATTTTGGATTTGCTGGAGTTGGTTTTTATACGCCATTTGTACTCCCATTCAGTGACAATATCAAGTTCTCTTTGTGCTCTGTTCGTTAGTGTATCAAGTCTGGTGCTGGTGACAAGGTGAGAGACATCATCGGCGTAGCATATAGTTAATGAAGTGTGATGAACAGGGTCAGGAATGTCGTTGATGTATAGGATGTAGAGTGTTGGGGCAAGAACAGAACCTTGGGGAACACCGGCATGTAAGTTGAAGTAGTCAGAGTGTTGTCGGAGGAACTTAATTTTCATTGTCCTATTGTCTAAGTAGTTAGAAAGAAGTTTGGTGGTGATAAGGGGAAGATTAAAGTTGTTGCATAGTTTGAATTTTAGACCGTCATGCCAAACAGTGTCAAAGGCTTTTTCAACGTCCTTCGTGATGAGTGCAGTCTTGAATCCTTGGCGTTGATTGATACTGAGGTAGTTGGTCATGATGTTTAAGGCGTCGTGAGTGGACCGGTGAGGCCGAAATCCAAACTGTTTGTTAGAGAGTAAGTCATTGTCTTCTAGGTGGGTTCTAAGTCTCTGGTTGATCAGCCTTTCAAAGACTTTGCCAAGTGTCTCTAGAAGGCTGATGGGTCTGTAGTTCTTTGAGTCAGTGTGAGGTTTTCCAGGTTTTGGAATAAGAACGGCTGTGGCAGACTTAAAGTTGAGAGGGAAGTATCCAGAGGCAAGGGAGGCGTTGAATAGGTTAGTGATAGCATTAATGATAGAAGCAGGGAGTTGTCCAAGAAGGATATGTCCAATGCCAGACGCACCAGGGGCTCTACGACGAGTGCCCATGAGAGCTGTCTTGACATCAGCTAGAGTTAGGGGAGTCTGTAGTTCAGTGTTTGAATTGAGATTGTCAAGGTGGATGAGGTCGTCTGGTGTAGTTGCTTGTCTATTTTGGTGTATCCAGTCTTCGACTCTGTCAATGTTGGGGCGTGCAAATGGTTCAGGAGGATGTGGGTGAAAGATTTGTTCCCAGTGGTGTTTAAAAATGTTGAGTACTGCATCAGGATCAGTGATTTTGTTGTTATTATGAAGAAGGTATTTTAAACGGTGTGTGAGTTGATCCTTGTAATCGTTTAATTTGTTTCCAGAATTCTTGAGGTGTCAGTTTTCTGTATTGTTCTGCTTGTTCTATGAGGTATTTCCAATGTTTTGTGTGATCTTCATCTAGGCTGTTAAGGATGTGTTTTTTTAATGCTGTTAGGTCCCATAGTATTTGTCCATGACGATGTATGTTTTGTAAGAATCTAGTGTGATAACAAGCTAAGAGGCGTTTTGAGCGAATGGAGGGGGTGAAAGTGAAATGTGGTTTGTGTGTTGTTTTAGGAATGGAGATGTTTGCTGCATGAATGATGGTGTCTTGTATGTTGCGTGCTTGTGTGTCGATGTCAGTGTGATGTTTGTCATTGTATTCATAAGTGAGATCAGTGTCATCAATGTGTTGTTTGAACATGTCCCAGTTTGCCCTATGGTATGAGAATTGAGGAGTACTGGGGATGAGAATAGGATTTGTGGAGACTGTGATAATTAAGGGAATATGATCAGAGCCCGTAATGGGCCCTGGTGAAATAAAGTGTTGCAAGTTGCTGCCATGTCTGTTGGTGAATATGAGATCAGGCCTGCCAGAACCTGTATTTGTGAAACAAGTGGGGAAATCAGGGCCAAGAAAGAATAGATGTTTTTGGGTGTATATTTGATGAAGCTGTCTGCCATGCTGATTTGTGGTATTGTGGTGGAATGTGGGATGTTGTGCATTGAGGTCTGCAAGCAGAAAAACAGGCAAGTGAGTGTGGTTGAAGAGAGTTATGAAATCTTGCATGGGAATGTCGGTGTTAGGACGGGTGTAGGTTGTGCAGATGATGAGAGGGCCCATCTGTGTGTGAACTTTAATGGCTAGGAAATGTTTGTGAAGCCAATGAGTGTGTAAGAGTTCGTGTTTGTATGAAGAACGGATGAGTATTGCAACTCCTTCATGTGCTTCATCTGGTGATTGGTAAGAGGAGTAGCCATGATGTTTGATTTTATGTGAGTTCGTAATGTATGTGCTATTTAATAATAGCACATCAGGTCTCTCGATCTCAATAAAATCTGACACCATGTGTCTGATGGAGAAATATGCCCGCACATTGAATTGGATGATCTTTATGAATTTTTAGGTTTTGATGAGGTGCTGGTGGGGTTTTGTGCATGTACAGGAGCATGAGGTTTACGTGATTCAATGACTTGGGCAGTTACTGAAGAAGGTGCATCTTGGAGGAGGGTGGTAGGAATTGTGGGTAATTGACAGCGGGAGGTGGGAGTAAGACAACGGGTTGCTGAGCGGGCTCGGGACGAGATGAGATGAGTTACAGAAGAAATGACTGGAGTTGTTGGGGGATGGAGGCAGGCAGAAGGCTTATTAACAGGGACAGGGTGAGAGGTATCAGAGGTTGTAGTGTTTGTAGTCTGATTAGAAGTGGAGGGGACAATGCTGGGAGAAGAGGTTGAAAGTGCTTTTGACATGGATGATTCAGTTTGGGATAGTCCAGGATGTGCTGTTTGGTTAGTGGCACCGTTTTCTGTAGCAGTCAGGAGTGGGTTGGGGGGACGTTGTGGGGGAACTGTAGTTTTCCCTCAGCTGAAGTCGTGGTGTTTTGTGGAGTGAAGACTGTAGGCGAGAATGGAGCAGAGCGCAATAGCTGAGTAGGAGGAACAGAGATACTAGGAAGGCCGTTATGAGTGAGAAAGATAGGAAGATAGTCAGCAAAGTCACGGCCATCGTCCTTAGCCTTCAAGTAAGCAGCTTGTACACAGGCAGTGACTCGTTCATATGAAGGTTCTGAAGAGGAGAATAAGGTGGAGGTGTGGGTGAGGGAAGAGAGGTGGAGAGGATTGAGTTTGTTGTGCAGTATTATGGAGATGATGTTGCTGGTGAGGTGAAGCATTGAGGACACTGGCATAGGACATTGAGGTGGCTGATGCTGTTTGGTGATGAGACAGGTTATGGGAGGTTGAAGAAGAAGAATGAGGTTGTGCATGAGTGCGAGGTTGGTTATTGCGAAGAGATTTTAGGGTTTGCTTTCTCAAAGGGCAAGATTTGTCAACTGCTGAGTGAGCACCTTGGCAATTGGGCATTTTAGGATAGGGGCAGAGCACTGAGTATAGAAATGGCCTTCAGCAGAGCATTTTGAGCAAATTTGTGGGCTTTTACATTTCGTGTTTCGTGATTATACTTGTAGCATTTAAAACACTGTAGCAAAGGAAGGTAGTCAACTGGACTAATGAGATAGGAAGGAGTGCTCCCTGGAAACACAACCGAAACTGTCTCTATTTTCCGCTTGTTACAACTTGTAATAAAGTTTTTACATCTTGGCTTAACGTGTTTATGACGTATTAGAACGTTGTTACAACTTGCTATATTGGTGTTATAACTGGTTAGGAGGTGTTAAAACTTGCTCGAACGTTGTACCAAGTCGTAGTTTCGCTGTGGTTTGCTGGGCTGGTGTTGAGGATTTTCCCATGATGTAAGAGTTTTTGAGCTTCAGTAGGGGAGGAACATTGGATCTTGAGGGTTTGTCTTGGCACTGGGTATATCTCCATTACAGTAATAGCATTCCTGCGTGAGATGTCTTGAGAGAAATTGATATTGTTAGGTGCTGATAGGACAGAGCTGTCAACATTTCTTACAAGTACAGAGCATTTTGTTTTTTGTTCGATAGTGAGGACAGGAGTCAGTGAGGCTTGTGTGAGTTTACTGAGAGCAGGTTCCCTGAAACAGGCAAAAAGGTAGTCTTCTGAGGCAATGAGAAATTTGATGGTGTTTGTGTTGGCATGTTTGATATGGTTAGTGGCAGGTGTGCCAGTGGCATTGAAGAAGGTAGTGATGCAGTCAATTGTGTCTATGGGTGTGTTTCCAGTGTAGGTCATCCGTAGACAGTGAGCCATTGTGACTCACTATCTACTGACAGTCCCGTGTCTTGTGCCAATCACTGTGATTCCATAAGCTCAGTGGGGGTCAGTGTGTAGGCCAGGTCTAAGACCTGGCCTAAGGGTCTCACCACGAACAAACACCGTGTTCCGGAAGGTTGCAACCCCCAGTTATGGTGGGCTCGCACGATCACGAGATTCCACAACTGGCTCGGCAGTGTCAGAAACGGAAGAATTTTAGAAGAGGAGAGAAAAGAATGCACCTATGCCATGACGCAACTGCAAAAGGTGAACTTCCGTCTTCTCACCTCGGCCTGTCTGGCTCGAAGTGGGGCTGTTCACCTAAATGCAGTCCGACCTGGACACAAGCACATTGGACAACACACAGAAGATGCCACGAGGAAGATGTCACTGCTTGGACTAGATGCTGCCCCCCTGTGGGGATGGGGTTATATTGTTGCGGACGTCGTCGTAGCAGAGGAGTTGGGTAGCGTTGAGAACGTCGTGGCCTGGATATGAAACTCGCGGGCTGATTGGTGGTTGTCCTGTCTGGTGCCAATTTCTTAATTTCTTTGGTTCTTGTGGGACAGTCAAAGAGACGGCGGAATGTGGACCTCCAAAGTTGATGGGCAGTGGGGTGGTCGACTGGCAGTCCTTGTAGTAATGATTTGCATTGCAGATGCTGCATTTTCCCTCGGAGAGTTCACAGTTCCTGGTGTAGTGGTGGTCGTACTTATAACACTTGTAGCATTGATGCAGTAGGAGGTAGCGTTATTTCTTGACGGTGTCCAGTGGGATTGATAGGTTCAGGCATCTGAAGCCGTTTCCACTGCTTGGGTCGCTGCTGCTGTTGTAGAGGTCACATTCAGGTTAATTCTCGTTGTCCTATTGTCTAAGTAGTTAGAAAGAAGTTAGGTGGTGATAAGGGGAAGATTAAGTTGTGGCATAGTTTGAATTATTAGACCGTCATGCCAAACAGTGGTCAAGGCTTTTCAACGTTTCCTTCGTGATGAAGTGCAGTCTTGAATTCCTTGGCTTGATTGATACTGAGGTAGTTGGTCTGATGTTTTAAGGCGTCGTGAGTGGACCGGTTGGGGCCGAAATCCAAACTGTTTGTTAGAGGAGTAAGTCTATTGTCTTCTAGGTGGGGGTTTTCTAGTCTCTGGTTGATCACCTTTACAAAGACTTTGCCAAATTGTCTCTAGAAGGCTGAGGGTCTGTAGTTCTTTGAGTCAGTGTGAGGTTTTCCAGGATTTGGAATAAGAACGGCAGTGGCAGATTTAAAGGTGAGAGGGAAGTATCCAGAGGCAAGGGCGGCGTTGAATAGGTAGTGATCGCATTGATGATAGAAGCAGGTAGTTGTCCCACGGAAGGATTGTTCCAATGCCAGGCGCACCAGGAGGCTCTCGACGCAGTGCCCATGAGAGCTGTGTCTTAGACTATCAGACTAGAGTAGGTTTGTAGAAGTCGTAGTTCCGTGTTTAACTTGAGATTGTCAAGGTGGATGAGGTCGTCTGGTGTAGTTGCTTGTCTATTTTTGGTGTATCCAGTCTTCGACTCTGTCAATGTTTGGGGCGTGCAGATGGTTCAGGAGGATGTGGTGTAAAGATTTGTTCCCAGTGGTTTTAAAACATGTTGAGTACTGCATCAGGATCAGTGATCTTTGTTGTTATTATGAAGAAGGTATTTAAACGGTGGTGTGAGTTGATCTTGTAATCGTGTAATTGTTCGAGAATCTTGGGTGTCGTTTCTGTATTGTTCTGCTTGTTCTATGAGGTGTTTCCATTTTTGTGTGATCTTCATCCAGGCATGTTAAGGATGTGTTTTTTTTGCTGTTAGGTCCCATAGGATTTTGTCCATGACGATGTATGTTTTGTAAGAATATAGTGTGATAACAAGCTAAGAGGAGTTTTTAGCGAATGGGAGGGGGTGAAAATGTAAATGGGTTTGTAGTGATTGGTTTTAGGAATGATATATTTTGCTGCATGAATGATGGTGTCTTGTATGTTGCGTGCTTGTGTGTCGATGTCAGTGTGATGTTGTCGATTGTATTCAAAGTGAGATCAGTGTCATCAATGTGTTGTTTGAAACAGTCCCAGTTTGCGCTATGGTAGAGAATTGAGAGTTACTGGGGGATGAGATAGATTGTGTGATATTGTGGAGACTGTGTTAATTAAGGAATATGACAGAGCCCGATAAGGGCCCTGGGTGAAAATAGAAGTCTTGCAAGTTGCTGGCCATGTCTGTTGGTGAATATGGATCAGGCCTGCCAGAACCTAGATGTTGATGAAAAAGTGGGGAAATCAGGGCCAAGAAAGAGTAGATGTTTTTGGGTGTATATTGAGATGAAGCTGCTCCCACATGCTGATTTGTCGGTATTGTGGGGAATGTGGTGATGTTGTGCATTGAGGTCTGCAAGCAAGAAAAACAGGCAAGTGAGTGTGGTTAAGAGAGTTATGAAATCTTGCATGGAATATCGGTGTCTAGGACGGGTGTAGGTTGTGCAAGATGAGAGAGGGCCCATTGTGTGTGAAGTTTAATGGCTAGAATGTTTTGTGAAGCCAATGAGTGTGTAAGGAGTTCGTGTTTTATGCAAGAACGGATGAGATTGCAACTCCTTATGGCTTCATCTGGGATTTGTAAGAGGATGTAGCCATGTGTTTGATTTTATGATGATTCGTAATATATGTGGATATTTAATGAATAACACATCAGGTCTCTCGATCTCAAAAAATCTGGATCATGTTTGTATCTGGAGGAGAAATATGCCGCACATTGAATTGGATGATCTTTAGGAATTTTTTTAGGTTTTGATGAGGTGCTGGTGGGTTTTGTGCATGTACAGGAGCATGAGGTGTACGTGATTCAATGACTTGGCACAGTTAACTGAAGAAGGTGCATCTTGGAGAGGGTGGTAGGATTGTGGGGCTGACCTTCAGCGAGTGAGAATGTGCTGCTCCTCCCCCAGGCCGTCCAGATATCTCCAACTACTTATAGCAGCTCAATGTCCTAATAAAATATCTATCCTGCATTCATATACATTCTCTATGATCGCTGGGCACACAATCAAGTACTGTTAATCAATATATCAACTGCTAAAATGAGCTTACAGCAGAATTCGTAACATGAGTGCGCTCCAAGATGGCGTCCCTCTCGGACGTCCAACAAAGTCACTTCAGGACTGCATAACACAGCTTCTCAGCTCCTGACTTGAATCCACAAAGTCGCTTTGCAGGCCCCACACAGAAATAACTGATTACTCTCCTCCACTCGAGGATATAACACATTAGAGTTCCACACAGGCACGACCATCACTAGGCTTCATGGGTCTCTAATATCTCCATATTCTCTGAGAAGTGGTGTACTTCGTGTCCTCGGCAGCTTCTACACCAGCTATAACTGTAGCCTTCACTCAAATACGTTATCCAGAACCGTATTCTTATATATCCCCGGGGCACAGAGACGCACGACAACTTCTGACGAATGTGGCAACTCAAGTATCATTACGACTTCTGCTAGCATCACCTTACGTCCCCAAAATGTTGACATCCTATTCCCACTAACATTTACAAGATACTCATCCTTTGATTGCATTCTTTAAAGTCACTCACTATCATTTATAAAGTATTTTCCTTCCTCTGACCACCTAATTTCTGGTCAGACAAGCAGAATAACTCTCACTTGGTAGACGCCAGGCTCTCCTGAGGTCATAACACGACTAATTGCTGCAGTTTGGTTCCTTTCGGGTCCTCGTCTTCTTTGTTGTATTCGGATTGTTCCTTGGATATATGAAGGCGTAGTTCGGGTCGTGGTACTCCTTTTTAAGAATGGAGAGGTCGAAGTAGTTGTGCATGACGTGGAGGTGGACGAACATTGGAAGTGGGTATTTGATAGAGTCCTTGTTGAGGATGATCTCATTGCATTTGTGCACTTGCTGTTGTCTGTGGGTGGGGTTACCCATGAATCCCTCCGTTTGGACAATAATGGCAAGGCAGGGACATCTCCCGTCGTCTGCCTCATCGTCTGATTCGACGTGGAAGATATCAAGGTTCTTAATGTAGCCTTGTTCGATGACAGGTACTATTGATGTACTTGGAGATGCATTCAACTAATTGTATGGTGTATTGTCTGTTCCTGCCAGCTTCTCCCCAAGATGAATCAGTACAGGGGAACAGGGTGATGGTGGCCGGAGCTGCTGATTGGTTGGTTGATGTGCTGGTGGTCTGAGCTGCCGTAGCCTGTGTGGTGATCCCCTCCAGAATCAGAATAATACAGGAGAAGATGCCCTTGGGGCGAGCCTTGAAGTGGGGACAGAAGAAGATAAGGGGGGTGAGAGGAAGAAGATTTGTAGGAGAAAAAGTGCCAGGGCTAAACCCAGCTGCGTGTCTTTTGGATGCGGCGTTCGAGGCAGGGACTCAGTCGGGTGTTTTTAGCGACAACAGCAGGGACATCACAAAACTCACATCATCTCAGTGATTGGCTCAAGAGCGTCAGGGCTGAACTTTTACGGATGGTTTGTGCTGGTTGTTGAGAGCTGAATATGTATGATGGTGGATGCTGGGTGTTGAGAGCTAAAGTTTATCGAAATACAGAGATAGGAGGAGGATCATGGATGGTAGAGAAGAGGTCATGAGTGTGTCGTGGTCGTCTGAGAGTGTGTAGGAGAAAATCAATATGTTGTTCATGATAAGTGAGTAGTCTATCAATTTGTCTGTCTGATAAAGTTTTCCAGTATACATTTAGGGCAGGAATGTTCGTACTTTCATGGAGACTTTGACTGGTAATAAACTCTTGCCATCGGGTGTTGAGTACCCATCTTAATGCTCTATTCTGTATTCTTTGAAGCTTTAGTTTGTTAGTACGTGAAGATAGAGAGAGAGCTAGTGGAGCATATGTTAGGAGAGGTCTAATAAGTGCTTTGTAAAGGTGCATTTTTGTGTCAGGTTTTGCAAATCTGAGTCTGTTCAGTTTTTTCATGGCTTGAAGAGCTATTGCATGTTTCTGTGTAATGTGTGTGTGAAAGAGTAGTTGTCGATCAAATGTGAGTCCAAGGACTGTGGAGGAGGGAGACACAGAGATATAAGTAGGATTTGGAGTGTATGAATAGAGTTTAAGAGGAATAGGGCGAATGGTACTTTTACAGAAAAAGTATGTAATTTTGGATTTGCTGGAGTTGGTTTTTATACGCCATTTGTACTCCCATTCAGTGACAATATCAAGTTCTCTTTGTGCTCTGTTCGTTAGTGTATCAAGTCTGGTGCTGGTGACAAGGTGAGAGACATCATCGGCGTAGCATATGGTTAATGAAGTGTGATGAACAGGGTCAGGAATGTCGTTGATGTATAGGATGTAGAGTGTTGGGGCAAGAACAGAACCTTGGGGAACACCGGCATGTAAGTTGAAGTAGTCAGAGTGTTGTCGGAGGAACTTAATTCTCATTGTCCTATTGTCTAAGTAGTTAGAAAGAAGTTTGGTGGTGATAAGGGGAAGATTAAAGTTGTTGCATAGTTTGAATTTTAGACCGTCATGCCAAACAGTGTCAAAGGCTTTTTCAACGTCCTTAGTGATGAGTGCAGTCTTGAATCTTTGGCGTTGATTGATACTGAGGTAGTTGGTCATGATGTTTAAGGCGTCGTGAGTGGACCGGTGAGGCCGAAATCCAAACTGTTTGTTAGAGAGTAAGTCATTGTCTTCTAGGTGGGTTCTAAGTCTCTGGTTGATCAGCCTTTCAAAGACTTTGCCAAGTGTCTCTAGAAGGCTGATGGGTCTGTAGTTCTTTGGGTCAGTGTGAGGTTTTCCAGGTTTTGGAATAAGAACGGCTGTGGCAGACTTAAAGTTGAGAGGGAAGTATCCAGAGGCAAGGGAGGCGTTGAATAGGTTAGTGATAGCATTAATGATAGAAGCAGGGAGTTGTCTAAGAAGGATATGTCCAATGCCAGACGCACCAGGGGCTCTACGACGAGTGCCCATGAGAGCTGTCTTGACATCAGCTAGAGTTAGGGGAGTCTGTAGTTCAGTGTTTGAATTGAGATTGTCAAGGTGGATGAGGTCGTCTGGTGTAGTTGCTTGTCTATTTTGGTGTATCCAGTCTTCGACTCTGTCAATGTTGGGGCGTGCAAATGGTTCAGGAGGATGTGGGTGAAAGATTTGTTCCCAGTGGTGTTTAAAAATGTTGAGTACTGCATCAGGATCAGTGATTTTGTTGTTATTATGAAGAAGGTATTTTAAACGGTGTGTGAGTTGATCCTTGTAATCGTTTAATTTGTTTCCAGAATTCTTGAGGTGTCAGTTTTCTGTATTGTTCTGCTTGTTCTATGAGGTGTTTCCAATGTTTTGTGTGATCTTCATCTAGGCTGTTAAGGATGTGTTTTTTTAATGCTGTTAGGTCCCATAGTATTTGTCCATGACGATGTATGTTTTGTAAGAATCTAGTGTGATAACAAGCTAAGAGGCGTTTTGAGCGAATGGAGGGGGTGAAAGTGAAATGTGGTTTGTGTGTTGTTTTAGGAATGGAGATGTTTGCTGCATGAATGATGGTGTCTTGTATGTTGCGTGCTTGTGTGTCGATGTCAGTGTGATGTTTGTCATTGTATTCATAAGTGAGATCAGTGTCATCAATGTGTTGTTTGAACATGTCCCAGTTTGCCCTATGGTATGAGAATTGAGGAGTACTGGGGATGAGAATAGGATTTGTGGAGACTGTGATAATTAAGGGAATATGATCAGAGCCCGTAATGGGCCCTGGTGAAATAAAGTCTTGCAAGTTGCTGCCATGTCTGTTGGTGAATATGAGATCAGGCCTGCCAGAACCTGTATTTGTGAAACAAGTGGGGAAATCAGGGCCAAGAAAGAATAGATGTTTTTGGGTGTATATTTGATGAAGCTGTCTGCCATGCTGATTTGTGGTATTGTGGTGGAATGTGGGATGTTGTGCATTGAGGTCTGCAAGCAGAAAAACAGGCAAGTGAGTGTGGTTGAAGAGAGTTATGAAATCTTGCATGGGAATATCGGTGTTAGGACGGGTGTAGGTTGTGCAGATGATGAGAGGGCCCATCTGTGTGTGAAGTTTAATGGCTAGGAAATGTTTGTGAAGCCAATGAGTGTGTAAGAGTTCGTGTTTGTATGAAGAACGGATGAGTATTGCAACTCCTTCATGTGCTTCATCTGGTGATTGGTAAGAGGAGTAGCCATGATGTTTGATTTTATGTGAGTTCGTAATGTATGTGCTATTTAATAATAGCACATCAGGTCTCTCGATCTCAATAAAATCTGACACCATGTGTCTGATGGAGAAATATGCCCGCACATTGAATTGGATGATCTTTATGAATTTTTAGGTTTTGATGAGGTGCTGGTGGGGTTTTGTGCATGTACAGGAGCATGAGGTTTACGTGATTCAATGACTTGGGCAGTTACTGAAGAAGGTGCATCTTGGAGGAGGGTGGTAGGAATTGTGGGTAATTGACAGCGAGAGGTGGGAGTAAGACAACGGGTTGCTGAGCGGGCTCGGGACGAGATGAGTTGAGTTACAGAAGAAATGACTGGAGTTGTTGGGGGATGAAGGCAGGCAGAAGGCTTATTAACAGGGACCGGGTGAGAGGTATCAGAGGTTGTAGTGTTTGTAGTCTGATTAGAAGTGGAGGGGACAATGCTGGGAGAAGAGGTTGAAAGTGCTTTTGACATGGATGATTCAGTTTGGGATAGTCCAGGATGTGCTGTTTGGTTAGTGGCACCGTTTTCTGTAGCAGTCAGGAGTGGGTTGGGGGGACGTTGTGGGGGAACTGTAGTTTTTCTCTCAGCTGAAGTCGTGGTGTTTTGTGGAGTGAAGACTGTAGGCGAGAATGGAGCAGAGCGCAATAGCTGAGTAGGAGGAACAGAGATATTAGGAAGGCCGTTATGAGTAAGAAAGATAGGAAGATAGTCAGCAAAGTCACGGCCATCGTCCTTAGCCTTCAAGTAAGCAGCTTGTACACAGGCAGTGACTCGTTCATATGAATGGTTCTGAAGAGGAGAATAAGGTGGAGGTTGTGGGTGAGGGAAGAGAGGTGGAGAGGATTGAGTTTGTTGTGCAGTATTATGGAGATGATGTTGCTGGTGAGGTGAAGCATTGAGGACACTGGCATAGGACATTGAGGTGGCTGATGCTGTTTGGTGATGAGACAGGTTATGGGAGGTTGAAGAAGAAGAATGAGGTTGTGCATGAGTGCGAGGTTGGTTATTGCGAAGAGATTTTAGGGTTTGCTTTCTCAAAGGGCAAGATTTGTCAACTGCTGAGTGAGCACCTTGGCAATTGGTGCATTTTAGGATAGGGGCAGAGCACTGAGTATAGAAATGGCCTTCAGCAGAGCATTTTGAGCAAATTTGTGGGCTTTTACATTTTCGTGTTTCGTGATTATACTTGTAGCATTTAAAACACTGTAGCAAAGGAAGGTAGTCAACTGGACTAATGAGATAGGAAGGAGTGCTCCCTGGAAACACAAACCGAAACTGTCTCTATTTTCCGCTTGTTACAACTTGTAATAAAGTTGTTACATCTTGGCTTAACGTGTTTATGACGTATTAGAACGTTGTTACAACTTGCTATATTGGTTGTTATAACTGGTTAGGAGGTGTTAAAACTTGCTCGAACGTTGTACCAACGTCGTAGTTTCGCTGTGTGTTTGCTGGGCTGGTGTTGAGGATTTTAATCCCATGATGTAAGAGTTTTTGAGCTTCAGTAGGGGAGGAACATTGGATCTTGAGGTGTTTTGTCTTGGCCACTGGGTATATCTCCATTACAGTAATAGCATTCCTGCGTGAGATGTCTTGAGAGAAATTGATATTGTTAGGTGCTGATAGGACAGAGCTGTCAACATTTCTTACAAGTACAGAGCATTTTGTTTTTTGTTCGATAGTGAGGACAGGAGTCAGTGAGGCTTGTGTGAGTTTACTGAGAGCAGGTTCCCTGAAACAGGCAAAAAGGTAGTCTTCTGAGGCAATGAGAAATTTGATGGTGTTTGTGTTGGCATGTTTGATATGGTTAGTGGCAGGTGTGCCAGTGGCATTGAAGAAGGTAGTGATGCAGTCAATTGTGTCTATGGGTGTGTTTCCAGTGTAGGTCATCCGTAGACAGTGAGCCATTGTGACTCACTATCTACTGACAGTCCCGTGTCTTGTGCCAATCACTGTGATTCCATAAGCTCAGTGGGGGTCAGTGTGTAGGCCAGGTCTAAGACCTGGCCTAAGGGTCTCACCACGAACAAACACCGTGTTCCGGAAGGTTGCAACCCCCAGTTATGGTGGGCTCGCACGATCACGAGATTCCACAACTGGCTCGGCAGTGTCAGAAACGGAAGAATTTTAGAAGAGGAGAAAAAGAATGCACCTATGCCATGACGCAACTGCAAAAGGTGAACTTCCGTCTTCTCACCTCGGCCTGTTCTGGCTCGAAGTGGGGCTGTTCACCTAAATGCAGTCCGACCTGGACACAAGCACATTGGACAACACACAGAAGATGCCACGAGGAAGATGTCACTGCTTGGACTAGATGCTGCCCCCCTGTGGGGATGGGGTTATATTGTTGCGGACGTCGTCGTAGCAGAGGAGTTGGGTAGCGTTGAGAACGTCGTGGCCTGGATATTGAAACTCGCGGGCTGATTGGTGGTTGTCCTGTCTGGTGCCAATTTCTTAATTTCTTTGGTTCTTGTGGGACAGTCCAAGGAGACGGCGGAATGTGGACCTCCAAAGTTGATGGGCAGTTGGGTGGTCGACTGGCAGTCCTTGTAGTAATGATTTGCATTGCAGATGCTGCATTTTCCCTCGGAGAGTTCACAGTTCCTGGTGTAGTGGTCGTACTTATAACACTTGTAGCATTGATGCAGTAGGAGGTAGCGTTATTTCTTGACGGTGTCCAGTGGGATTGATAGGTTCAGGCATCTGAAGCCGTTTTCCACTGCTTGGGTCGCTGCTGCTGTTGTAGAGGTCACATTCAGGGTAGGTCATAGGTTGTCATCGTTCTTGATGACTTTAAATCTGACTGCAGTCTGAGCCGGGTTCCTCTTGTTGATGCTAGTGTATAAGGAGTCAGGGTCCTTGGTGGCGATGAAGACGTTGGCGCGGCTGACAAAAACTGTTCTATCAGCCAGGTAGCGGCTGGTTGGCAACATCAGGTAAGAGTTTCGTAGGGCGTTTTTGTATTGTGGAGCAAACAGTTGTTCCAGAGCTTCCTCTTTTGTGTAGTGACGTTCGAGTGAGCACACAAGTACCATGTGATTGTCGATTAGTTCTGCTGACATCCCCTCAATGGTCCGCGATGCTGATGGAAGAACGTTTCCGTCTGAATGGTGCTCTAATGGTCAATACCCAGAGAAGGCCTTCCATCTCTTCCAGATATAAAGAGGATGCTCCCACACCTGGACTATTGCAGCTCCTGATTATTCTTGCATGGTTACTGATCTTATCTTGTACAAACACTAACATTATGATTACCGGAAGGAAATCACGTATGTTCGCTTGATTTGTATAAGTGTGTGTGTGAGTGAATGAATGGAAATGCTTTTTAAGATTTGAGATTCAATATTAATCAGAAACTTTATTCGTAACATCTTACAAAAATCAAATTTGTGTTTGTATGTAAGTACATTTAAATGCTACGAGCCTGAACCACCCTGTAGAGACATCCAACGCCATTTCGACCCGTTGACGGGGTGGACTGAGGCCTTTAAGCACACATGGACTCTCAGAGGCACAAGTGCACACATGGGCACTCTGAGGCACATATGTATGATCTGAGGCACATGTGCACACACATATATGATATGAGGCACATGTGCACACACACATGTATGTTCTAAGACACATGAGCACACATGGACGTTCTGAGGAACATGTGAACACAGGACGCTCTGAGGTATATGTGTACTCATGTACGCTCTGAGGCACATGTGCACACATATATGATCTGAGGCACATGAGCACATATGGACGTTCTCAGGCACATGTGTGCCTCAGAGCGTTAACACTCTGTGGTGTTTTTGGTTTTGGTAGGGACGCGAGTCTTATTTTCCTCGGCGTCACCCCTTTTATATGAAAGGAACCATCGGAAATGCATCCGAGGTGCCGTGTGGCTTGTCGCCTCCTCGTTGGTGGAGAGAGGCAAGACCACAGTGGTTTTGTTCACAGCCTTCCCATGACATTGGAAGAAAGTTGGTGATCTGTTCCCATGCACACAGACCGATCGATAGCTGACTCGATGTGCAGTCGTAGGCTGGAGAAGTGATCGCACGGAGATCGGAAGTAATCGTCGTGACACGTAGGCGTTAACATATGCGCCTACATTGCCGCATTGGAAAAAGATTACCCAGGATCAGGTCTCAGAGCCAAACCTGACACTAGAGGGTGATATATCATATCCACAGCTAACCCGGACAGAATTGCTAACCTCTGGAATACAGAAAACGTAGTTGAAATAAAACCGAATTAAAACTTCACCAAAATGATAGTACAACATTTCCCGGTTGAAGTAAATGAAAACAGGCTCCTAAAATGCCACAACGTCATAACAAAGCAAAGGTGCAAGCACCCCAACGTCGAAACAAGACAGGTGCTTGTAACAATAAAAGGACCTCGCATCAACACACTGAATGTAGGGATCTCGGGCAATTCAGCCTAAGGCTATTCAATCCAAAGCCCATGCACTGTTACAAATTTCAGCGCTTCGGCCGCCATAAAGATGCCTGTAGAGGCCCAGAACTGTGTGGAGTATGAAACAAGCTACACAACACTGATATATGTGTGTTATAATGTCCAGAGAGGGTCAAAACAATCCAAGCCTTTGGATCTACCCAGCAACCCGAAGCCACAAATCCACGGTAACAAACTACCAGACTCTAAGTTTAAAGTCAATGGAATACTCTTCAGAAGTCCGAATCTATGAAAATAAAAATCAGCAACAGTCTAGAGCACCAATTCCTACCTACTACTCAATTAGCACTACTCTACAAGGAAACAACAACCGCACAGATCAGGGCAGCAAAATGAATACACCAGCTATTGCCGCCAGGATATCTCAAGCACGGATGATGACCTCTTCAATATAATTTTTCCAGTATCTGGATGTACTAAGGATACCACGACTAAACCCAGTGTCTCCCCATCTACCAAGACAAAAGAATATCAGGTGACCAGACCAACGTTCCAATGGTTATTGCCTCCCTGACAGAGACCTTCAACAGGATACTTGATAAAGCATTCGAAGCACTGAAACAGACGAACCCTCAGTCAAGGAAGGAAATGTTAACAGAGGTAAAAAAAGAAAAATCAACTGAGCCTATTTCGTCCACACTTCAACAAACCATACCGGGAAATGTCAACGAAGTCGAAGAGTGTGACGAAACTGAAATGTTTCAGCACCCAATAGTAGTCTTCAATCCAGCCAAGCTGACACAAGCTGTCGGGAAAATTAGCACATTAGAAACCACCATGGACTCAATGGATTCAACTCCAACAGAATAATGGACAATAACGACAATCTCAAGGTTATACAATGGAGCAGTCAAGGATTTTAAAATATAGCTCTAATACTCTGCTTCTCAGGAACAACATTGATATTGTTTTATTTCAAGAAACACTTACCAGTACTGAAAGAAGTATTAATGTCCCAGAGTATCAACGTTACCACTGCCTAATTGCACAAGATGGCACCATAAGCATTTTAATACAGGTAAGAAATCATATCAATGCCTAGCCAATCACAGACTTGCCTATCTGTGGTGAGAACGTCGAAATTATGGGAGTTAATCTCACCATGAGAAACTCAATATTGTCCTCTTCAATCTATACATGAGCCATAGAGAACAAGATATGGATCTCTCTGCAATCTTTGAAATAGCAGTCACCACGCCTACTCTCATCTCGGGTGACTTCAATGCTCATAGTGAATTACTACTTGATTCTCCAAGAACCCAAGCCAATGGAAGACATGTTGAACACCTTTTTGGAAGAAATGCCTGAAGTTCGCGTGCTTAACTTGACGGAACTAACCCATGTTGGTGGGGGAAGCTGATCTCAGGACTATCGCCACCAGTATTAATGAATTGTGTTATTGGCCAGTTGACCACGTAGTGACTACTGACCATCCTGCTACACGAACAGTTATTAATACAGTACTACCTCTCAGATCTCCAGCTCCCGAGCCCGGATGGGATTTTATCAAAGCAGATTGGATGAAATTTTAGGAATCTCTTGAAATTTGGTACCAAAAGTACACTCCGCCAGACAACAGTGAAGACATGGAAACAGATTTAGTAAATGCAATACACAGAGCAGTAAATCACTCCATCCCCAAAAAGAAAACAATTATCCAACAACATAAAGACGATTAGTATTACTGTGATAGGATCAAAGAACTATATACCAGTCTAAATCGTGCACGACAAAATTTCAGAAGATACAGAACCCAAGCTAATGTGGAACTTCTTAGAGCTGTCTGAGATTATGTGCATGAAGAAACAACAAAAATCAGAGAAGAAAATGGCTCGAGTGGTGTGCCAATCTAAATCAGCATATATCTTTGGGCAACACCTGGAGGCAGATCAACAGGACCAAAGGAAGATCGCCTCCTGCTCCACCCCATCATCTTCATCCAGAGAGTGAAGCAGAAAGATAAGCAAATCTAATTGCGTCTAGAGCCAGTTCCACTCAACTTCCTCAAGCAACTCTGACTCACCAACAAAGACTTCAAGCTGCAAGATGGACAAAAATAGACGATGATCGCCTTACCTAACGAACTAGACCAACCTTTTCATGTTTACTTTGAATGTTTGCTTACAGAAGGTGTGGGAACCACAGAATGCCTTACCTCCCTTCTGAATAAAATCAATGACAAACCAGGAATTCTTATTTTTCTAGACCTAGAAAAGGCCTTCCAGCTAGTCAATGCTCCAGCTACACTGTGCTGCCTAATGGATAAGGAAATCAAAGGACACACTCTTGTCTTTGCTAAAGGGAGTCTGCTTAGCAGAGAAGCTAAAATCAAATTCCAAGGAAAAAAATCCTCCTCAAAGATGCTGAAAAATAAGACTCCACAGGGAGGAATATTAAGCCACTTCCTCTTCAGTTGTCTCATGGAACAATTCATGAAGCTCAGATTACCAAAAGCCAAACTACTTAATTACGCAGACGACTTTGCGGTCATCATCAATGGCAAAGACGCCAGGTTGTCTTGGCACAAAAATGTCTATACAACATCAGCACGGAAGCAGAACGCATAGCAGTGAAACCATATGAATGGCCGTTAAATGAGAAATCAAGACATCAGACTCGCAATACAATGACATGAAATTGAGTGGTTACCTCTTTACCTTGTAGTCATAATATAGAGCAAGTTGAAATTCACTCAAGAAATTGAATATCTTCGGCAACGTTGTAAAGCCAGAAAATCAGCTTTGCGCTCCCTGACAAGTCTTAGAAATGGTGCATCTCTACCAGTACTCAAATTGTACTACGTTCAAGCAGTTAGGTTACTCATTGACTATACTGCTCTTGCTCTTACATCCCTCAGTGATAACCAATGGGAGAAACTGGAGATGTCACAAAATGATGCCCTCAGAACATTGCTGGGAGCACCTATATGGACTCGTCGAGAGAACCTAAGAATGGAAACCAACTTACCAGCCTTAAAATTAGGATCAAACACAGAATAGCCGCCATAACAGCAAAAATGTTGGAACCACCGCCAGACGATCAATCAAAGATAGCATACACAGATTGCTTCACAGAAACCTTCAATATAAAACAAGTGTATGGACAGATAATCTGGTCAAGATTCTAGAGAAAGTGGAATTGAAACGGACCATTATAAACAAAGGAGGAGATAGACAATATCAACACTTTCGGTAGCCTTCTCCAGGGGAAGAATCGAGTCTAAAGATAATCACTGGGGATTATCAGTTAAAAAATCAGCATGTGACTCGCAGAGGCTTAAAGCAGTCATAAAACTAAACATGAAAACTATCTCAAGACCGACAACCCCTCACATCTTTACAGATGGATCAGTTGATCAAGAAAGAGATTCTGTTGGGGCAGCAGTTTACACTAACAACTATGAAACTTACTGGAGCATGATTAGTGGGTGCTCAACATTGCAAACAAATTACGCCATAAATTATGCAATTGAGAAAAATTTACATGTCATCATTCATACTGACTTTAAATCTTCGAACCTGGCATTGTTATCCAGCCACCACAAAGATAATATACAACTCATCACAGAAACCCTACATATAGGAAAAGAAGTACACAATCTAGGGCTGTCAATCACCCTAAATTTGATACCAAGTCACATTGGCATAGATGGTAATGAAAAGGCAGACTCACTAAAAAAATCTGCCACTGCTCTACCTGTTGTACAGGTTAAAATACCTCCAAGTTTTTCACAGATTAAGGAGCAAAGCAAGAAGACAGTACTCCAAACTATCAAAAGTCGTTACAGAGCCAATGTAGTGGAAGGAAGATCCATTGCGATATGGTACGAACAAGCCACTGGGTACTCCTCTTTCATGCTTAACAAAAAGATATCCAGATACATTGCAGTAGCAACACACAAACTCAGACTTGATTACAAGTACTGCTTGGAAGTAATAAATTCAATAGTTATAGAGTGTCATATCTGTGGAACAGATGCAGAGGCTCCACTATTGCATTACTTACTAGAATGAGAAGCAACTGAAGCCCTGTGCATCAAACTCAACATTAATCCAACGAAAGCAGCTGCATTAGATGAATATTCCACAGCCACTACAATGATTAGAAACGCAGTTAAAGAATAGGACACACTAATGAACACTGTGCCTATATATCTGCTACAAAGATAATGTTATTAAAACAAGACTAAAACCAGTGTGCTAAAACAGAAGTGGAAAAAAAACAGGAGAAAAGGAGGAAACCACACCTCCATTTAAATCTTTGACCCAAATATCACAGTAACATGGACATCCCGATAAACCGAACTCAATTATGGGCTCACTGTAGACCGTGCTACATGACATTTTGCTCTGAGTAGCTAAATCTAAAAGAGCAACAACTGGTTCAGTCACGTCGGTGGTGTTCTTGGTGGTCGGAGACAGCACGTCTGGGAGCGCATCTGCTGAGATGGTGATGGTGGGAGCTTTGGGAGATGGCGTTAAGGATGCTGCTGTTTGTGCAGGCTGCGTCTTTGGTGGAGCTGGAGTCTCAGTTGAGACCGACCTAGTGGTCGCCCTTGTGGAAGTTTCCTATTTGGTAGGAGAGGTAGTGAGACTTTCATCAGGAGCTCCAGACCATTTTCTAGCTACAGCACGTTCAGTTCCATGAAGAAACGATGGTTGTCTGGTCCGGCAAGCCTCTCCGCTAGTTAAATGAGACAAGAGATAAAGCCTACACGTGATGCAAGGGTATGTGAGGTTGGTGGTTGGGTATTGGGTCCCCAGTGTTAAGGCTGGGTCACCTGGTGGGAGTCGCTATTGTTTGGAAGGACTGGAAAGTCTTCTGATTGATTCGTGGGAGCTGAGGTGCTGGATATTGCACCGGGGTCTCTGGTGGCAGAGTTAGGAGGGTTGGCCTTCTTGGTTTCGAACTGGGCATTGATGTTCTCTTGTCTGTGGGGGAAGCGATAGGAGATTGCCGGGTAACTGCCATTGCAGAGCAGGTGGCGATGTTTTTTTTGTCTTGCAGATGGAGTAATGATGGTCCAGAGCGCACGGGCTGCACTTCTGGATGGAGTGCTGACACTTGTTGGTGGGGTGGGAGAGCTCGTAGAACTTGAAGTACTATTTGAGTTTGTGATATCGTTCCTTTTCACTTGGTGGGGTGGTATCTTGATGCCGAAGTAGTAGAGACCTTGTGTGGCAGCCTGGGTGGCCGCGGCTGAGAAGAAAGATATCTCGATTGTTGCTTTATCAGCGCTATTGAACCAAACGCCAAAGACCCCCGAGTTCTTGTTTTCGTCCTCGTATTGGTAATGATATTCTCATCTTCTCGGTCAGTGATCCATCGGCTGGTCTTGCAGGTAAAAACCGTTATTTCGGCTAGGAACTGCCTTGGAAGGGGTAAAGGTGGTGCACTTTACGAAGAGTGAAATCAAATGTCTGGAGTTTATCCAGGTCCTCCACACATGAGAAGTACATCACAATATCAAAACCTTCCTGACTAAAGTCAATAGGTGTGATGCCGGCAACGGCCTTGAGGAGCTTCAGGAAGTAACTTTTTTCCAAAAGCATGACCGTTTAGGAGAATATGCCTAACATTTAAGCGTTTGGGTCGCACTGTGTCCACCCCTTCAACGGGTCGAAGTGGCGATAGATGTCTCTGCAGGGTGGTTCAGGCTCATAGCACATAGATGTACTTACATTCAAACACAAATTAGATTTGTGTTAGGTGTTACAAATAAAGTTTCTGATTAATATTAAAACTCAAATGTTAAAAAGCATTTCCATTCAATCACTCAGACACACACTTATACAAATCAAGCGAACACACGTGATTTCCTTCCGGTAATCATAATGTTAGTGTTTATATAAGATATGATCAGAGACCATGCAAGAATAATCAGGAGCTGCAGTCTCGAAGCGGCCTGTGTGCACATGTGCCTCAGAGCGTCCTGTGTGCACATGTGCCTCAGAGTGTCCTGTGTGCACATGTGCCTCAGAGTGTCTTGTGTGCACATGTGTCTCAGAGCGTCCCTATGTGCACATGTGCCTCAGAGCGTCCTGAGTTCACATGTGCCTCAGAGCGTCCTGTGTGCACATATGCCTCAGAGTGTCCTGTGTGCACATGTGCCTCAGAGTGTTCTGTGTGCACATGTGCGTCAGAGATTCCTGTGTGCACATGTGCCTCAGAGCGTCCTGAGTTCACATGTGCCTCAGAGCGTCCTGTGTGCACATGTGCCTCAGAATGTCCTGTGTGCACATGTGCCTCAGAGTGTCCTGTGTGCACATGTGCCTCAGAGTTTCCTGTGTGCACATGTGTCTCAGAGCATCCTGTGTGTACATGTGCTTCAGAACGTCTGGAGTGCACATGTGCCTCAGAATGTCCTGTGTGCACATGTGGCTCATACCGTCCATGTGTGCACATGTGCCTCAGACTGTGGCACACGTGCACGCATGGACGGTATGAGGCACATGTGCAAAAATGGATGGTATAAGGCACATGTGCTCTAGAGCATCAATGTGTGCACATGTGCCTCAGAGTGTACATGTGTGTGCACCTGTGCCTTAGTGCATATATGTTCACATGTGCCTCAGAGGGTACATGTTTGCACATATGCCACTGAGCTTACATGTACGCACATGTTACTTAGAGCGTCCATGAGTGTTCATATGTGCTTCAGAGATTACATGTGTGCACATGTGTCTCAGAGCGTTCATGTGTGCGCATGTACCTCAGAGCTTACATGTGCGCACATGTAACTCAAAGCGTCCATGTGTTTTCACATGTGCCTCAGAGCATCCATGTGTGCACATGAGCCTCAGAGCGTAATGTGTGCACTGGTGCCTTAGAGTGTACATGTGTGCACATGTGCCTGCGAGCGCCCTGTGTGCACATGTGCCTGCTAGTGCCCTGTGTGCACACATGTGCCTCATAGAGTCCATTTGTGTACACATGTGNGGTTAGGATAAGGGTACTTTAATATGACAGTTTCTTGACGTTAGGAAACCTTAGGAGCACGGGCTGGCTGAAGTGGGTTCCGGTTTGGAACCAAAATATCTACTCCATCTTTTTTTCTTCTATATAGTTGGCTAATATTTCATAATATATGTAAGGTATCAATGGTCAGATGTTGATATCTTAGATTCCTCGTATTGTTATTGAAAACAAAATCGATAATAGGTTGCAAGGACCAAGTCTGAGAGAGGGGGGGGGAGATATTGCACGCTACCGTGCAAATATTGCAAGAAGCATATTGCATGCTAGGGTAGCATATAGTTAACCCCGGAATATAAGTTAAACTGTTGCACGCTTCTTGCATCATTCTCAAGGTAAATATACTAACGATTCTGTCTCCTGCAGGTGGTAAGAATTAACACGTCCGTGAGAGTTAACTGTATCCATGCACTGTATCCTCATTTTTTTTTGGGGGGGGGGGGCAACACGTGAGGGACACAAATGCGAACAAGCCTGAATGGTCCACAAGACTATATGCGAATTCCTTATGTCCGGTCGTGATATCTCTTATCTTAACAAACCTCTTATCTTAACAAACAACACAGAAATCATTGATAGATACAGCGACAACAGGCGGCTTGACATCTGCGAGGCACTACACATCAAGAAGTCAACACCAGCAATCAACAGCCAATTAACGCACTACTATATTCTACCCACTTCAAGACTCCGCTCCAATATAGAAACATCAAGAAATACGGGCCAGTAGGCCTTCTGCAGTTACAGATCTATTCTTCCCTTATACCCATTGTTTCGTGTTCTGGTTTGTTCTCACCTCACCCCAAACCATATAAATATATATATATATATTATATATAATATGTATATATATATATGTATATATATCTATATATATATGTATATATATATATATGTATATATATATATATATATATATATATATATATATGTATATATATATATGAATACGTTTTATTTTCTTCTCCGAGGCTATGGGTCCCCACATTGGCACCAGAGGTGGTACCCTCACAAACTTTTTTATATATTGTATATATATATATATATATATATATATATATATATATATATATATATATATATATATATATATATATATATATATATATATATATATATATATATATATATATATATATATATATATATATATATATATTAGTGACGGTAAAGTGTTGGAGTTGTATTTGTGTCTAGCTTCGGACACGAGCTTGTTACAGTTATGTCTTAAAGCAATAAATGAAATAAATTTATCAGCATGGTCTAGGTAACTAACCTATATGTCAGTGTTTCTCAACAGTTTCAAGCTTACAGGACAATTATCGTCGGAAAAGTAGATGCTTGGATAGGTGAAAAAGCCCACGGGAACATCATCAAGCAGGTCAACAAATAGAGCCCAACTCTGCAGTCTCAGTAAACATTATACAAAAAGATGACAACGAAAGGTCAACACTGAAACTCACGTTTGCAACAGCTGATCAAGTCAGCGAAGCAGTGGAAAGTGGATTTATATGGTTCGGCATCATATTCTTATCTACACCTCTTTGGTTCCGCCTAATAGTGACCCATATTTGCCTTGACCAAAGCCGAGATGTCAACCTGTTTCATGTATTACTGTAAGCAAGGCTGACATATTAACCTGTTTCACCTGTAAGCAAATCTGACATGTCAACTTATACCAAGAGAACCTTGTATCGCTCTTCACTCTGATAATGGTTCAGTTTCTGCTTGTGTTGATTTGAATGAAATTTTGCATCCATGTTTATTATCAGTGTCTAATTTTTAACGTCCTATATATTATGTTAATGTGTGTGGTATGTTTGTCTTGCACTAGTATTTAGTTCACGTAGACACTCTAGTTTTACGCTGCCTCGTATGGAATTATTTTACAGTTGTATTATCATTCCATACAGTTGCATATAATCATTAAATAAGCTTATATAATCATTCCATAAACGATTGTCAAACATGAATGATTTACACATATCAACCAAACATGTTATTGCTTTGTCATCTTTCACTGTAACTATCTTTCACAAATAAAATACAATGGAGTTCAATTATTGTTTTAACTATTTTTATAGTATCAAATTAGTTGACAAAAAATATCAATTAAATTATTATGAACGATCTCATTAACGGGTCTATTAGCAGGGCGGCTTGGCCACCTTCTCTATAGGTTTGTCAATACAGTATATGAAGGAACATTCAAAATCTCTAAACGCCTCATAATAACCGTGAAATCATACTCTGAATTCATAGTTTTGCAAATATTTTATCTAGTTGTTGGCTTATGCTGCTTGCATCCACTTGAATTAGTATAAGACAGACCAGTTCTGTCATCATAATCTTTCCATATGCTATATAGTGCTTTATCCTGATTATTATCTTATGAAATAATATGAATGCATGAATTTCCAACTAAACAGACCGTTGGTTTAAATTTTAGAATTGTTTTCTCAAAAGGTACTCAAACATCAGTTAGTGATTTTTTCCATTGTTTAACCTATATAAATATGTCCATGCTATCTTTATATATTTTAAGAGGTAATTAAATTAGGAACGGCGTTGTATTACCATTATGCGTTAGGAAGTTCAGTAATGACTGTATGGCGGTCAGAATAATACAGGAGAAGATGCCCTTGGGGCGAGCCTTGAAGTGGGGACAGAAAAAGATAAGGGGGGGTGAGAGGAAGAAGATTTAGTAGGAGAAAAAGTGCCAGGGCTAAACCCAGCTGCGTGTCTTTTGGATGCGGCGTTCGAGACAGGGGCTCAGTCGGGTGTTTTTAGCGACAACAGCAGGGACATCACAAAACTCACATCATCTCAGTGATTGGCTCAAGAGCGTCAGGGCTGAACTTTTACGGATGGTTTGTGCTGGTTGTTGAGAGCTGAATATGTATGATGGTGGATGCTGGGTGTTGAGAGCTAAAGTTTATCGAAATACACAGATAGGAGGAGGATCATGGATGGTAGAGAAGAGGTCATGAGTGTGTCGTGGTCGTCTGAGAGTGTGTAGGAGAAAATCAATATGTTGTTCATGATAAGTGAGTAGTCTATCAATTTGTCTGTCTGATAAAGTTTTCCAGTATACATTTAGGGCAGGAATGTTCGTACTTTCATGGAGACTTTGATTGGTAATATACTCTTGCCATCGGGTGTTGAGTACCCATCTTAATGCTCTATTCTGTATTCTTTGAAGCTTTAGTTTGTTAGTACGTGCAGATAGAGAGAGAGCTAGTGGAGCATATGTTAGGAGAGGTCTAATTAGTGCTTTGTAAAGGTGCATTTTTGTGTCAGGTTTTGCAAATCTGAGTCTGTTCAGTTTTTTCATGGTTTGAAGAGCTATTGCATGTTTCTGTGTAATGTGTCTGTGAAAGAGTAGTTGTCGATCAAAGGTGAGTCCAAGGACTGTGGAGGAGGGAGACACAGAGATATAAGTAGGATTTGGAGTGTATGAATAGAGTTTAAGAGGAATAGGGCGAATGGTACTTTTACAGAAAAAGTATGTAATTTTGGATTTGCTGGAGTTGGTTTTTATACGCCATTTGTACTCCCATTCAGTGACAATATCAAGTTATCTTTGTGCTCTGTTCGTTAGTGTATCAAGTCTGGTGCTGGTGACAAGGTGAGAGACATCATCGGCGTAGCATATGGTTAATGAAGTGTGATGAACAGGGTCAGGAATGTCGTTGATGTATAGGATGTAGAGTGTTGGGGCAAGAACAGAACCTTGGGGAACACCGGCATGTAAGTTGAAGTAGTCAGTGTTGTCGGAGGAACTTAATTCTCATTGTCCTATTGTCTAAGTAGTTAGAAAGAAGTTTGGTGGTGATAAGGGGAAGATTAAAGTTGTTGCATAGTTTGAATTTTAGACCGTCATGCCAAACAGTGTCAAAGGCTTTTTCAACGTCCTTAGTGATGAGTGCAGTCTTGAATCTTTGGCGTTGATTGATACTGAGGTAGTTGGTCATGATGTTTAAGGCGTCGTGAGTGGACCGGTGAGGCCGAAATCCAAACTGTTTGTTAGAGAGTAAGTCATTGTCTTCTAGGTGGGTTCTAAGTCTCTGGTTGATCAGCCTTTCAAAGACTTTGCCAAGTGTCTCTAGAAGGCTGATGGGTCTGTAGTTCTTTGGGTCAGTGTGAGGTTTTCCAGGTTTTGGAATAAGAACGGCTGTGGCAGACTTCAAGTTGAGAGGGAAGTATCCAGAGGCAAGGGAGGCGTTGAATAGGTTAGTGATAGCATTAATGATAGAAGCAGGGAGTTGTCTAAGAAGGATATGTCCAATGCCAGACGCACCAGGGGCTCTACGACGAGTGCCCATGAGAGCTGTCTTGACATCAGCTAGAGTTAGGGGAGTCTGTAGTTCAGTGTTTGAATTGAGATTGTCAAGGTGGATGAGGTCGTCTGGTGTAGTTGCTTGTCTATTTTGGTGTATCCAGTCTTCGACTCTGTCAATGTTGGGGCGTGCAAATGGTTCAGGAGGATGTGGGTGAAAGATTTGTTCCCAGTGGTGTTTAAAAATGTTGAGTACTGCATCAGGATCAGTGATTTTGTGTTATTATGAAGAAGGTATTTAAACGGTGTGTGAGTTGATCCTTGTAATCGTTTAATTTGTTTCCAGAATTCTTGATGGTGTCAGTTTTCTGTATTGTTCTGCTTGTTCTATGAGGTGTTCCAATGTTTGTGTGATCTTCACTAGGCTGTTAAGGATGTGGTTTTTAATGCTGTTAGGTCCCATAGTATTTGTCCATGACGATGTATGTTTTGTAAGAATCTAGTGTGATAACAAGCTAAGAGGCGTTTTGAGGGGCGAAGGAAGGAGGGGGTGAAGTGAAATGTGGTTGTGTTGTTTAGGAATGGAGAGTTTGTGCTGCATGAATGATGGGTCTTGTATGTTGCGTGCTTGTGTGTCGAGTGTCAGTGTGATGTTTTGTCATTGTATTCATAAGTGAGATCAGTGTCATCAATGTGTTGTTGAA
>WNGS01006636.1:889600-912255 GCA_020271785.1 Procambarus virginalis | reverse complement strand
ATCATCCCACTAGACCAACAGGCGATATTTATAGATATAAATATAGATATACGCATATTAATTTTTCGTTGTATATTAGCTTGGCGACTGTTTAACCTTGTTCACACAAATATATATATTTATGTGTGTGTGCAAATCACAAAGAATTTACCCACGATGAACAATATGACAGTGACAAACCACGAAGGAAGAATTAAGAAAGAATTTCTATGGACATATAATGGGCATAGGAAATATATAATGGCATATAATGGCACTTTCGTATTATTACATCTTCAGAAAGATCCTTTTGAAGGTTGTATTATTGCTCCCATTATTACACCCATTTTACATCCCATCCAACCATTCTTCTTGTTCTTACATTCCTCTAGGAATTACCTCTCTCACCTATTCCTCTCCGCACTCTTGCCTTAGAGGTGCCCTTGCCTCTCTCGCTCCATCACAATCCACTTGACAATGGTCCACGACGGATCAAAGCGTCGTCGTCTCCTAATCGTCTACCCCGTCCCATCCCAAATCCTTATCCTGACCCCTTCCAAGTCGTTCACACAGCCAATCGTGATTCTTATAATAGGTTTCAATATTGGGAAATACTTTTTCAACCAATTCTTCTTTTGACATCACTAAATTGTAGAAGATATAAGGCAATAATATTAGTTCTGAGGTCAGATCAACCGGCACGTTTCCGTTCCCAATTTCCAGAAATTGATGTGAGAATATCTCAGCTGATGGATCGTTTTGCTGCTGGACACGCATATTTGTAGTTAATTGTAACGTCTTTACGTGGCGCCACAAAGTAGAGTATTTCAGGCAAACATTTATTTCGTCCGCTGGTGTCGATCGAGGAATTATAGGTAATGTTTGCCTGAAATCTCCTGCAAGCAATATTAATGCGTTCCCAAATGATCTGATGTGTCACACAAATCTTGCAATGATCGATCAGGAGTCTCGAGCGATTTTTTTGGGCCATTGTGCATTGATCCCAAACAATAAGTTTGCATTTCTGCAATACTTTTCCCCATGCCGGATGCTTTGGAAATATTGCACGTGAGTATCAATGAATTGCATGTCCAATGGTAATTTCAAAGCCGAAGTAGCAGTTTTTCCACCTGGTAGCAGTGTCACAACTATTCCGGACGATGCAAGAGTTAAGGTTATGCCATTTTGGGATCGAAATGCTGACAGAATCAATCTAATTAGGAAGGTTTTACCAGTTCTTCGAGCGCATCTAAGAAGATTTCTCCAAGCCCGTTATTGACAGTTTGAATTATTTGACTGTAAATGACTTTTCGCTTAAACGTTAGCTTATGAATATTTGATTGCTCATACTACAATAGATCACCCGTGTTGTAATTTTGTTCACGCCGCAATTCTACATCGAACGAAGCAGCAGCAGATCGATTCGGCGATGGCATTTCCAATTGATTGAGAACTTTGTTGGAGATTTCTAGGCACAAATCTTCAATCATTATCAATGCTTCGTTGTAGAATTTACATTGAAATCCATGTTCATATTTGAATTTTCCTTGCGTATTCGACTAATAATATCTTCAGCCGTGTGCGATTTATATTTCTCCCATTACTCTGTTGGAGATGAAGGAGAGCCGGTGGTCAATATGATTGCAAACAATGCACGAATTTGATTTGGATGTGACGTGTTGGACGCATATTAATGCATACATCCCAGTGCATGTATTGGTCGTTCTCCAATAAATTCAGGGCTTGACATGCACTACGGAAAGTGGCATGTGTTACGCCGTTGACAAATATCAGTTACTGGAAAGACGTTGGACCGGGCACATTTACCAACAGAATGCGAAGAAAGAAGCATTCATCCTGATTGGGATGCACGGTGTACAGTCTGCCTATCATAGTTTATCTGAATATGCCAGATTGTCCGTCGACTCGCTCTCCTCGTTTGCGTCGTTCAAATGATTTTCTACTGGCATTCCATGTGTAATACTTAGGCACTTCCGAATACAGCAGTGTTTTCGCAAATGCGTCATTTTGACATAACATGAAGAAGGCAGTTAACGTTGTAGCCGGTGGATTCATTGCTGTTTGTTGCATATATGCAGCTGTGAAATATATGTGTTGTCTATTTTCTTGTTTTCAAAACCAAAACAAAAAATACTAACGATATATTTCAATTCAAACGCATATCAATCGACACAGCTAAATTTCACCACCAATTGCACTAAAAAAAAGAACAGTTAAAAATCGAAATGAAAAATTAAACAAATAAACTATACCAACGAAATGAACGGTATGGTACAAAATACAGCTCAATTCCAATGCAATGTTACACAAAATAATTAAATCAAAATGAAAATATATGAAAATCTATGAAAATTAAATTTATCAATGCAATCGTAACATATTTTGTTTAGCGTGTGTTGCTCTTACGTGCAACAGATGGCACTGTTTAAAAAAAAAAATGTTTTTACAGGTCACAGGTGTGGCATCTAAATAGTAGGTATAAAAAAACACGCACGTATTCGAATGGAACGTTGTGTCAAAATTTCAAAACAATCGGTGAAGAACTTTCGGAGATTACAGCGTGTGTTGCTCTTCATTCCTACATATGGCGCTGTTTTTCAAAAAAAGCCTGTTTTTTCCTGTCACAGGTGAGGCATGTATATAGTAGGTGTATAAAAACACTCGCCTATTCCACTGCAACGTTGTGTCAAAATTTAAAAGCAATCGGTAGAGAGATTTCGAAGATTTCCCTCACATGAAAAAACAGCTTTTTAAAAAGCATGTTTTTTCCTGTCACATACGTGACATCTATACAGTATGTATATAAAAACTCGCTCAGATGCGAATGGAACGTTGTGTGAAAATTTCAAAGCAATCGGTGAAGAACTTTCGAAGATTTGCGATTTTGAACAAACGAACATTTCCATTTTTATTTATATAGAAGATTGTAATTATGGCATTGGTAATGATCTTGACCTGCTGCATAATGTACATTAATATGTAAATAGAGTATATCTGTGAATCGACAGGGTTGATAAAGACAGGCTGTTTAACACAAGGGGCACACGCACTAGGGGACACAGGTGGAAACTGAGTGCCCAAATGAGCCACAGAGATATTAGAAAGAACTTTTTTAGTATCAGAGTGGTTGACAAATGGAATGCATTAGGAAGCGATGTGGTGGAGGCTGACTCCATACACAGTTTCAAGTGTAGATATGATAGAGCCCAATAGGCTCAGGAAACTGTACACCTGTTGATTGACGGTTGAGAGGCGGGACCAAAGAGCCAGAGCTCAACCCCCGCAAGCACAACTAGGTGAGTACAACTAGGTGAGTACTTGTACACACACGAGACAAATGTTTACTTACATACACTAACTTCTACAGAAGGGAGAGACGGCAGGAAGGGGAGAGGATTCCTTCAATAAGGCCAGTGAGGACGAGCTAGAAGGAAGAGTGACAAATGATGACAGAGCACACAGCACACAAGTGCACGGAAGGTAAAGAACGGTACATCTCATTTTGGGAAGATGTTGAGATCTGAATTAACACATGGTTCAACAGACTGGGATAAAAACAAATAACCAAGGCAGACATAGAGAGTCCAAGTACTGCAAGAAATCGGTGCATTAAAGTAAAGAAAGAAGCGCAAAAGCAAGTTAAAAATGACACTTTGAATAGTTTTAGTTTTTGGAAAAATGAAAGATGGAGATATCCTCAGGGCAATAGTTCAAAGTAGAATGAATAAATCAGTAAATAAGAATGAATAAATCAGTAAATATCAGATTAATATTGTCGAGACAGCGTGACGATCGGGTTGAAGAGATGTCTTAAAGGGTTAAATTCTAAAAAAAACGTCGTAGTAACTGATGACGAGGTAAAGAAGCAACTGGCAGAACTATAATTTGTTATAAGTAAACAAAGCACCAACACCAGCACAGATATCACTGTAGATATTATGACAGGCACCAGGGATACTGTTTAACCCTCAGACTACAGTTTATAAGTAGTCGCTTGCGAATGAGTTATTTCTGGAAACCCGGACGGCTGCAAATCTGACGATCATACTCCCGTAAAGAAGCTGGCATGATATCTTGAACCACAGCCTCTTGTCACTGACGTGAATACCTTTCAAAACGCTGGATAAAAAAATCATAAGACTACAGTACACCATCCATATTGGATAAACTTTGTTCTTGAGAGATATAATTGTAAAAATGGGAATAACATCGTGGCTTACGAACTTGTTCGAGTTTTTCTGCCTAGATGCTGAGATTAGGAATGTGAGAGAAATATGGGTGGCTCGCTTCTTCCCAGATTGTTAAAAATCGTTTTACATGGTTTTCCTCATAAGGTTGAATCACAAACTGAAACGTAGCAGACTGGAGTAACTGTAAAGATAATGGACTGGATTAGAGTGTATCTGGCAGATGGGAAACAGAGGATCGTAGAGAGATGAAGAGTCAGTATAGACGGAAGTAGCAAGCAGCATTGTGCAAGGCTCGGTATTGGGACTACAACTGTTCCTGAGTTACGTAAATAACATTCTGTAGGAAGTATTCTCAAATATGTCAATGTTTGCAGATGATGCTAAGCTAACGAGAAGAATAAGAACCTAGAGGGATGTCATAATGCTTCAGAAGAACCTGGACATCCTATAGGAATAAGCGGACAAGTGGTTGCTGGAGTTTAATTCCTAAAAATGTCAAGTAATGTGGTTGTGTGGTGGGAATGAAGACAAAGATACAGTTAAAAAATTGAAAACATCACCACACCAAGAAGAGTGATAACAGACCTGAAGGTGGATGTAACTGCAGCCTTAACACCAGACACACATTAACAGAATAACATCAGCTTCATATGCAAACATAATGACTGCATTCAAGAATCCAACGAAGGAAGTTTTCAGAACGCTATATTCGGCGTATATTAAAGTATTTCAATAACAAGGAAAAATCTGAGAATTAAACACAAATTGGATAGAGAATAATTTCCTGAAGAAGAACAGCAAGACGAGGGAGCACTGGTTGAAGTTGGTGACACTAATAAGGCAGAGAATGTAAACATTCTAAAATTCTTTCCTTATACCCTCTATTATACAATTAATTAAACTTATATTATACTCTCAAACAATTTTGAAAGAGTAATTACAGATCAATTCGTACTTGATGAGACAAGCATTAACCAGAGACACAGAATAGTCTCCGTGGTAGTGGTAAGACACTCGCCTGGCGTTCCGCGAGCGCTTTGTCATGGGTTCGTATCCTGGCTGGGGAGGATTTACTGGGCGCAAATCCTTAATTGTAGCCCCTGTTTAACTCAACAGTAAAATGTGTACTTGGTTGTAACAACAATTCTTCGCGGCGGGGATCGTATTCCAGGGACCTGCCCGAAACGCTACGCGTACCAGTGGTTGAACAAGAATATAACAACTCTTGTATATATCACACACAAAAAAAATGAATTGTGTAGAGAGGAGCGTCTTTTGGTCACCTAAGAGTTTCTTGCCGCCTCTCAGTAAAATGCTTCCCAACTTCTGTTTACGAGGAGTGAAATTCAGCTTGAAATTTCCATCTCATAATCATTGTTCCTGGAAAATGTATCGCTCCCAACACTCAGGTATTCTTTCATACCGTTCAAGATGTAAATGTTAGTTGTCTTCACCATTTCTGATTCAAGATGATTCCACTTGTTCTCCACTCTCGCTGCATGCGAGTATTTCCTTACGTTCTCTGCCATATTAGTGTCACCAACTTCAACCAGTGCTCCCTCGTCTTGCTGTTCTTCTTCAGGAAATTATTCTCTATCCAATTTGTGTTTAATTCTCAGATTTTTCCTGGTTATTGAAATACTTTAACATACGCCGAATATAGTGTTCTGAAAACTTCCTTCGTTGGATTCTTGAATGCAGTCATTATGTTTGTATATAAAGCTGATGTTATTCTGTTAATGTGTGTCTGGTGTTAAGGCTGCAGTTACATCCACCTCTAGGTCTGTTATCACTCTTCTTGGTGTGGTGATGTTTTCAATTTTTTAACTGTATCTTTGTGTCTTCATTCCCACCACACAACCATATTACTTGACATTTTTAGGAATTAAACTCCAGCAACCACTTGTCCGCTTATTCCTATAGGATGTCCAGGTTCTTCTGAAGCATTATGACATCCCTCTAGGTTATTATTCTTCTCGTTACCTGGTTTACCTGGTTGGTTGATACCTGGTTGATGGGGATCTGGGAGTTCTTCTACTCCCCAAGCCCGGCCCGAGGCCAGGCTCGACTTGTGAGAGTTTGATCCACCAGGCTGTTGCTTGGAGCGGCCCGCAGAGCCACATACCCACCACAGCCCGGCTGATCCGGGACTTCTCTTAGGAAACAGTCCAGTTTTCTCTTGAAGATGTCTACGGTTGTTCCGGCAATATTTCTTATAGTCGCTGGGAGGACGTTGAACAACCGCGGACCTCTGATGTTTATACAGTGCTCTCTGATTGTGCCTATGGCACCTCTGCTCTTCACTGGTTCAATCTTGCATTTTCTTCCATATCGTTCACTCCAGTACGTTGTTATTTTACTGTGCAGATTTGGGACCTGGCCCTCCAGTATTTTCCCTTCGCCTTAGCCTATTTTCCCTTTTCCTATTTAGCTTAGCATCATCTGCAAACATTGACATGTTTGAGAATACTTCCTACAGAATGTTATTTACGTAACTCAGGAACAGTGGTAGCCCCAATACCGAGCCTTGCACAATGCTGCTTGCTACTTCCGTCTATACTGACTCTTCATCTCTCTACGATCCTCTGTTTCCCATCTGCCAGATACACTCTAATCCAGTCCATTATCTTTACAGTTACTCCAGTCTGCTACGTTTCAGTTTGTGATTCAACCTTATGATGAGAACCATGTAAAAGGATTTATAACAATCTGGGAAGAAGCGAGCTACCCATATTTCTCTCACATTCCTGATCTCAGCATCTAGGCAGAAAAACTCGAACAAGTTCGTAAGCCACGATGTTATTCCCATTTTTACAATTATATCTCTCAAGAAGAAAGTTTATCCAATATGGATGGTGTACTGTAGTCTTATGATTTTTTTATCCAGCGTTTTGAAAGGTATTCACGTCAGTGACAAGAGGCTGTGGTTCAAGATATCATGCCAGCTTCTTTACGGGAGTATGATCGTCAGATTTGCAGCCTTCCAGGTTTCCAGAAATAACTCATTCGCAAGCGACTACTTATAAACTGTAGTCCGAGGGTTAAACAGTATCCCTGGTGTCTGTCATAATATCTACAGTGATATCTGTGCTGGTGTTGGTGCTTTGTTTACTTATAACAAATTATAGTTCTGCCAGTTGCTTCTTTACCTCGTCATCAGTTACTACGACCTTTTTTTTTAGAATTTTACCCTTTAAGACATCTCTTCAACCCGATCGTCACGCTGTCTCGACAATATTAATCTGATATTTACTGATTTATTCATTCTACTTTGAACTGTTGCCCTGAGGATATCTCCATCTTTCATTTTTCCAAAAACTAAAACTTTATTCAAAGTGTCATTTTTTAACTTGCTTTTGCGCTTCTTTCTTTACTTTAATGCAACGATTTCTTGCAGTACTTGGACTCTCTATGTCTGCCTTGGTTATTTGTTATTATCCCAGTCTGTTGAACCATGTGTTAATTCAGATCTTCTCAACATCTTCCCAAAATGGGATGTACCGTTCTTTACCTTCCGTGCACTTGTGTGTTGTGTGCTGTCATCATTTGTCACTCTTCCCTCTAGCTCGTCCTCACTGGCCTTATTGAAGGAATTCTCTCCCCTTCCTGCCGTCTCTTCCTTCTGTAGAAGTTAGTTTATGTAAGTAAACATTTGTCTCGTGTGTGTACAAGTGTATATCTGTGTGTGAACAATATTCTTCAGTCAGTTACAGAAACAGATATACTCTATTTACATATTAATGTACATTATGCAGCAGGTCAAGATCATTACCAATGTCATAATTACAATCTTCTATAAAAATAAAAATGGAAATGTTCGTTTGTTCAAAATCGCTAATCTTCGAAAGTTCTTCACCGATTGCTTTGAAATTTTCACACAACGTTCCATTCGCATCTGAGCGGGTTTTTATATACATACTGTATAGATGTCACGTATGTGACAGGAAAAAACATGTTTTTTTTAAAAACTGTGTTTTTTCATGTGAGGGAAATCTTCGAAATCTCTTTTCCGATTGCTTTTAAATTTTGACACAACGTTGCCGTTGAATAGGCGAGTGTTTTTATACACCTACTATATACATGTCTCACCTGTGACAGGAAAAAACAGGCTTTTTTTGAAAAACAACGCCATATGTAGGAATGAAGAGCAACACACGCTGCAATCTCCGAAAGTTCTTCACCGATTGCTTTGAAATTTTGACACAACGTTCCATTCGAATACGTGCGTGTTTTTTTATACCTACTATTTAGATGCCACACCTGTGACCTGTAAAAACATTTTTTTTTAAAAACAGTGCCATCTGTTGCACGTAAGAGCAACACACGCTAAACAAAATATGTTACGATTCCATTTCAATGTTTCCGATTGGATTGATAAATTGAATTTTCATATATTTCCATTTTGATTTAATTATTTTGTGTAACATTGCGTTGGAATTGAGCTGTGTTTTGTACCATACCGTTCATTTCGTTGGTATAGTTTATTTGTTTCTTTTTTCATTTCGATTTTTAACTGTTCTTATTTTTTAGTGCAATTGGTGGTGAAATTTAGCTGTGTCGATTGATATGCGTTTGAATTGAAATATATCGTTAGTATTTTTTGTTTTGGTTTTGAAAACAAGAAAATAGACAACACATATATTTCACAGCTGCATATATGCAACAAACAGCAATGAATCCACCGGCTACAACGTTAACTGCCTTCTTCACGTTATGTCAAAATGACGCATTTGCGAAAACACTGCTGTATTCTGAAGTGCCTGCGCATTACACATGGAATGACAGTAGAAAATCATTTGAACGACGCAAACGAGGAGAGCGAGTCGACGGACAACCTGGCATATTCAGATAAACTATGATAGGCAGACTGTACACCGTGCATCCCAATCAGGATGCACGGTGATTGGGTGATTGCACGGTGACTTCTTTCTACGCATGCTGTTGGTAACTGTGCCCGGTCCAACGTCTTTTCAGTAACTGATATTTGTCAACGGCGTAACACATGCCACTTTCCATAGTGCATGTCAAGCCCTGAATTTATTGGAGAACGACCAATACATGCACTGGGATGTATGCATTAATATGCGTCCAACACGTCACATCCAAATCAAATTCGTGCATTGTTTGCAGTCATATTGACCACCGGCTCTCCTTCATCTCCAACAGAGTAATGGGAGAAATATAAATCGCACATGGCTGAAGATATTATTAATCGAATACGCAAGGAAAATTCAAATATGAACATGGATTTCACTGTAAATTCTACAACGAAGCATTGATAATGATTGAAGATGTGTGCTTAGAAATCTCCAAAAAGTTCTCAATCAATTGGAAATGCCATCGCCGAATCGATCTGCTGCTGCTTCGTTCGATGTAGAATTGCGGCGTGAACAAAATTACAACACGGGTGATCTGTTGTAGTATGAGCAATCAAATACTCCTAAGCTAACGTTTGAGCGAAAAGTCATTTACAATCAAATAATTCAAACTGTCAATAACGGGCTTGGAGAAATCTTGTTAGATGCGCTCGAAGAACTGGTAAAACCTTCCTAATTAGATTGATTCTGTCAGCATTTCGATCCCAAAATGGCATAACCTTAACTCTTGCATCGTCCGGAATAGCTGTGACACTGCTACCAGGTGGAAAAACTGCTACTTCGGCTTTGAAATTACCATTGGACATGCAATTCATTGATACTCACGTGCAATATTTCCAAAGCATCCGGCATGGGGAAAAGTATTGCAGAAATGCAAACTTATTGTTTGGGATCAATGCACAATGGCCCAAAAAAATCGCTCGAGACTCCTGATCGATCATTGCAAGATTTGTGTGGACACATCAGATCATTTGGGAACGCATTAATATTGCTTGCAGGAGATTTCAGGCAAACATTACCTATAATTCCTCGATCAACACCAGCGGACGAAATAAATGCTTGCCTGAAATACTCTACTTTGTGGCGCCACGTAAAGACGTTACAATTAACTACAAATATGCGTGTCCAGCAGCAAAGGGATCCATCAGCTGAGATATTCTCACATCATTTTCTGGAAATTGGGAACGGAAACGTGTCGGTTGATCTGACCTCAGAACTAATTTTATTGCCTTATATCTTCTACAATTTAGTGATGTCAAAAGAAGAATTGGTTGAAAAAGTATTTCCCAATATTGAAACCTAGTATAAGAATCACGATTGGCTGTGTGAACGAGCTATTCTTGCGGCCAAGAACAAAGACGAACTTAACAATATTATTCAGTCTAACATTCAAGGCGAGGCAGTCACATACCAGTCCGTCGACACTGTTGAGGAAGCAGATGAAGCGGTTAATTATCCAATGGAACTTTTGAATTCACTCGATCTGCCAAGGATACCATCGCCCATACGGCAATTGAAAATCGGCTTGCCAATTATCGTGTTGCGAAATATCAACTAGCCAAAACTTTGCAACGATACGCGGCTTGCAGTAAAATAATTAATCAATGACATCGTAGAAGCAATAATCTTGACAGGACCCGTCAAAGGTGAAAAAGTCCTCATTCCTTGCATTCTTATGACTCCAACAGATGCCATTTCAATTTTAATTAAGAGATTGTAATTTCCAATTCGATTGGCGTTTGCAGTCACCATCTACAAAGCTCAGGGCCAAATTTTAGAATTGTGCAGTTTAGATCTAGATACAGATTGCTTCTCACATGGACAATTATATGTTGCGTGTTCTAGAGTCTGCAAACCAGACAATTTCTATATCTCCAGAGACAATGGAACAACAAAAAATATTGTATACCCACAAGCATTGTGAAATTAAACATATTAGAAACGTGTGCTTTCTCTTTTCTTTCTTTCCCATTTAACCAGACGGAGCCACAGCAACGCGTGGCGGGTACAGCTAGTTAATATATAAACTCGTATGTCACAGAGCTGGTCCATCCATAAGTATATACCACTTAAGAAAACAAACACATGTAATTCCTTCCAGCAATTATAATCTTTCTATTTTTTGTCGAGACGGGTTTCTCTACCATTTCGCCCTAACTCCCTTCCCTCTCACTTCCCCTATCCACCTCTTTCCCTGTCTCTAAACTCTTTTCCTCTATCACTCTTCTTTTTCCTACACCTCCCCTTTCTTCTGTCCTCTCCTCTCTCCATAATCTTCCCAAATACCCCCTCGCTCAGTTCCCGACTATCCGTCTCCTCACCTGTACTCCCCTTTCTTACCCTCTATACCTTTCTGCCATTGTCTCCTTCCCTAACATCACCCCCCCCTCATCTGTTTCTTTCCCTCTTCTCGCTATCTCTCCCTCATAGAAACCTGAATTTAATGAAACTGAAGAAACGGCTAAGAACACGTGCGCGATTTAATTTTAGACGTTATGAAAATCACCGGGGGATCAGTATGTATACCAGTTGTTTTTGGCGTGATACAGGAATCGACTCCTGATTGGCCCATGACACTCCTGAGCACTTCTTGATTTGTGGTGGAGACTAGCCCCAAGCGTCTGGCATCCTATTTTTGACAGATATACAGAGAGACATACAGATATCCTATTTTATAGATATAGATAAGATTTTCATTTCTATTTGATGTTCAGAGGGCTTGAAAGGATGAGGGAAGAANATATATATATATATATATATATATATATATAATATATATATATATATATATATATATATATATATATATATATCAGTGACTAATTAACTGAACAAGCTTCAAGTTATTATAACTAATGTCACTGATCTCACTGCAGTCCCTGAATCATACTTGACTGTAGTACTTGATCACAAACAGTTCTATGGGTTAAATAATATGGAATCAGGCTAGTATTTAGCCTGTCAAGAGTTAACAGGGAATTGAAATTGCATTAGACTTCCAACCTCTGGAACTCTAGTACAGGACATCCGTCCTGTATGAACAGATGCACAAATGTGTGATTACTAACTACTAATATCAAATTATTCTAATAATTGAAAGGAGGAGTACCAGTGTTCGTCTGTTCTAAATAGGACTTCGACTCGTGAGCAGCACCCAGGGAATTATTTCGGAAAACCCGACACCATTTACTAATATTCAATACAATTGGCAGATAATATTGCTGCTGTTGTATACACAAGTTAACCCATAGAAAATGTATCACAGTGGAATTGTGCTATAAATTCACCAGCTATTCTATTGGGAATTACTGTTAATACAGTAGTTTTTAGACTTATAACATCATAAAAACATTTAATTTGAATTAGCTTAATTATCAGAATCAAAATAGAGCAAATGTGACTCTTCTATCACTTAAAGCCATCTGGACAAGGAGAGCCTGGCGTCAGTAGAGGTCAGCCATTGATGTTAGACCGAGTCGCTGGGGAGCGAGTTTAGCTCCTATAATTCTCTCTTGGACATAGTGGTATGGAGATCAAATTTGTGCTTTTTCCATCATCAACACACAGTCATCTTATAAACAACGAAAGTGTATTACCGAAACCCGTTTATCTAATCATTTCTGGCCAGTTAATGCTAGGTAGATATAGGGTGAACCCGGTTAGCATGAGAGACAGAGTCTAAATACAGGAAATTAATCCTTGGTCCATATCTAATAATATAACAAAGGTTTTCTCTGATATAGCTGTCATTTATAGGATTCCGGCTTTACAGCAAGTGTCCTTTTATCAGGTATAGAAGAGGCAGTAAGAATTAATCTTGGTATATCAGTACAATGATGGTTGATAGTAGCCTCACAAGAGGATTATTTGGTGTCATCATCCATGTACATACCTGGTGGACTAAGACTGCTGTACAATAAGATAAGGCCTTATAATTTCATTACTAATATATATGTAGTTTAATACTGTAGTTTGATTGGCTGCATATATATAAATTTAATATAAATCCCCCCCTAATGTATAAGGAGTTGATTTGTGAGAATATTGCAGAATATTGTACGCATTAATGTTATACCATGGAATTTTAATGTGCATATTTTACGCCTAAAAGTTACACAATGGACATATAGCGCGCATATTGTACACCAAAAAGATACACAATGGTCATAAAAGTTACACCATGGACATATAATACTCATATTGTAAGCATAAAAGTTTACCTTGGACATATAATGTGCATATTGTATGCATAAATGCTATACATGTACATATAATGCACATAATGTATGCTTAATTAAAAGCTACACCATGGACATATAATGCGCATATTGTACGCATAAAAGTTTCACCATGCACATATAATGCGCATATTGTATGCATAAATGCTATACAAGGACATATAATGCACATAATGTATGCTTAATTAAAAGTTACACCATGGACATCTAATGCGCATATTGTTTGCTTAAAATTTACACCATCGATATATAATGCACATAGTGTATGCATAAAAATTACAAAATGGGCATATAACATTCATATTGTACACCTAAAAGTTACACCATGGATATATAACACTCATTTGGTGCGCCTAAACATTACATTATGGACATATAATGTCTATGTAGTATACATAAAAGTTACACAATGGCACATATAATACACATATTGTACGCATATAAGCTACACAATGGACATATAATGTGCATATTGTACGTATTAAAGGTATACCATGGACATATATTGTGAATATTGTAAGCATAAAATTATATTACGCAACACATAACATGTATATTATACACATAAAAGTTACACAATGGGAAATATAACACACATATTGTACGCATAAAAACTACACAATGGACATATAATGTGCATATTGTAAGTATTAAAGTTACACCATGGACATATAATGTGAATATTGTAAGCATAATATTACATTATGGAACATATAACATGCATATTGTACACATAAAAGTTACACAATGGACATATAACGCGCATATTGTTCGCCTAAATGATACATCATGGACTTATTACATGCATAAAAGTTACACAATGGACATATAACACCCATATTGTATGCCTAAAATTTACACCATGGACATATAATGCCCATATAGTATGCATAAAAGTTACACAATTTGACATATAACACGCATATTGTATGCCTAAAAGTTACGCCGTGGACATATAACACACAAATTGTATGCATTAAAGTTACACATATATTGGCCATTTTGTATGCCTAATATTTACACCTTGGAAATATAACGTGTACATTGTACGCCTAAGTGTTACACTATGGACCTATAATGCGCATATTGTATGCCTATAAATTACACCTTGAACATAAAAGTTACACCAAGGACATAAAATGCGCATATTTTACACCTACAAATTACACCATGGACAATTAAGGGGCATAACTGCGTTTCTTATAAGATGTTCAATATCAATCAATCTTTTTTGACTAGTTGTAAATGAAGTGCTGCAACTGTTTCAAGTTTTAGTATTGCAACCTAAATAGAAAGGGAGATTTTTCGTTTTTTTTCAACAAATTTAACACATTATCCAATCCTTATAACAACCACAAGTTTCAAATGAAATCGTTTCTATGACATCTTTCCTAACACTAGCATATAATAAAGGATCTGATTCAGCGGATTTTCCAAAATATGTTTAGTATTACTACTATAAATAGTCAAAGTTCCATAAAAAAATATGCATATATATCATGGTTTATTATTATTATAAAATCAATAAATGAACTTAAGAAAAAAAGCTCGAATCGGATTGTAGAAACTTAAACTCTACATATATTGTGTAAGTTTCATGTAAATTAAATAAAAAATTTAAAGAGTTATAGGATAGTTTATATTACATGAAAAACTAAGTAAAACAATAATGTCTAAGGTTCTGCCATCTGTAGCTAAGGTTGACATCAGCTAATTTTCTCCAAAATTGGCACCCTTACAGATAGGCTTACGTGCAGTCAGGTGTGTAAGTTTCATGCAAATCGTCCTAAAAACAAATGAGAAAAAAAGTGATTATTTTAAACAAATTTTTATTTGGATCAAACTAATTATTATTTTTTTTATTATATGTTATTATGATTGCTGAGAGTCATAGACATGATTTCAGTTAACACTTCTGTTTGATGCTAATTTTTTACCATTTTGGATTTTTTTTTTAATTTTGACCCATAATTCAATATTTTTTTCTCCCTTCCTGTTTATGCTACGATGCTGAGACTTGGACCAGAAGAAACCCATTTCATATACAACTCGTCTATCAGAGAATGGTCTCACAAGATTCTCCCACAGCTGACTTGAATGGCTCATTGCAGTGCACAGTGCACCGAACTTCGTGCACAAGGCCCTATCTCTGTTAACCCTGGATAGTGACCAGGCTTGTTGGGTATATCCAGAATGCCCACTTAACCAGGAACACTTTCATAATACGGAGGCCGCCGTATGTCCAGGCAGGAAGTAGATACAGGGAGTTAAGCATACTTGCCACCATCGGTCAGTGAGTACATTGGCTGGTGCAGCGTGAGAGTAGAGGGGAGATGCCAACGACCGTCTGACCTCTGGGGTCAACCGGGGCGATGAAGAATAACAGCTATGACGTGTTCATGACGTGTTCATGACGTCACCTCTCCTATTGATCATCGAACGTTCAATATGATTGGTTCCCACCCATTTGCTGCAATGCTATTGGTCAAATTGTAACTCTTTTGTGCTGTGTGCCACGAGATGCCCGGCAGCCCTTGTAAAGCATTCAAGTGAGGGAGCCCTTACCCAGAGGACGTGTTCTGCTCTGTCTACTGGCCAATAGACTGAACACCGTCTATTCCTCACCGTCAAGTTAACTCAGCGTCTTTTCTATATACCCCACACTCGCCCAGAATCACGAGTGTGAGTATATTGTTCAGAACCCTAAAGTGACAAATCTCCAGAGTGAAACAGACTGGTATCAGGAAACCCCTGGTGACAAAGATCGTTGTGAGTGACTTAGAGTGAACTAAGGCAGTGCCGCCGCCTTAGTAATCTGTGTGTGACCTTACCACAATGTACCTGTACCACAGCGTACAGTGCAGTGCATGGTACCATATAAACTGCAGCTGCCAGCCGCCGCCCTCACTGTACCACGTGACGTCTCCACCTTACTCACCACCAGTGCCAGTGTGTGTGCGTGTGTCTGTCTGTTAAGCATACAGCACGCCCTATTGCGAGTACCCTCCGTGTCTACGAGCGAAACCAGCTGTCAGGCCACCTACGAGTGTTTGTATAAATGTGCCTGATTGAGAGAGTAAATAAGAGAGGTACCCCCCATCTGTAAGTACAAGATCTTGTCATTGTTTTATTGTGTTTGTGTTGATCTGGGGTATCAACCACAGTTCTCACCTTCTCATACCTGTCACAGGTTATAGGTGAATCAACGGTGTATGTGTGTTATCTGTGTGGTATCACTGCATGTCACTCGTCTGTGAATTTGAGCTTCACATACACCACACATTTAGTTATTGTGTGGCATTATTATTGTGCATGTTATTGCCTGTCCCATTGACAGTGTATTTGTGATTTATTGCATATCATCATTACCGAGTATCCGGTTGGAACTCTTGTAATCCCTTTGCATACCGGCAGTTAGGTTGCCATGTTAATGATTGGCTGTCAACTGTGTTAAGTTAGGTTTTTCTCCACGAGTGGATATGAGTCGATTAGCCAGACGTCAAGAGTCTCGCTAATACAACTATAGCTTTGCTGGCGCCAATCTAAAGTAAATCAAACACCCTTTGAATTAGTGGTTAAGATAGTAAATAAACTACTGTTAAGCTTTATGCAGTGTTTCCGTTGAACCACTTCTGAATACTGCCAACATTACTCAAGCCTTCAGGTCTAAGTGTCTTCAACACCGAGTTGCCTAATTCACTAAACTATAAATGTGATGAGGACCCTAGGAGTCCCTTAAAGTGTAAAATCATTGAGGAGATTCCAACGATCAACATGGAGCAGGACCAGGTGAGGCTAGTCTGAGAAGAGACCCTCAAGGACTGTAACTCGACCTTGCTCCCAGGCTCTGTACGGTTGCTCTCGAATTTTCTATTCTGCTAATTCCGAGAGTTTCGTGAAGTGTCTGCCACATGTACATTGGCGACGTACGCATTGCAGTCGTGAAAGCAAAAAAAGAAAACCCTCACATCGTCAAAAAAGTCTGATGCCCCTTAATGTACCCCTTAGTACGCCTAAAAGTTACACCTTGCACATAATATGCACATATTGTATGCATAAAAGTTACAAAATGTACATATAATGCGCATAATGTACGCATAAAAGTTACACTATGGCCATATAACACAAAAATTATACACCTAAAGTTACACCATGGACAAATAACGTGCATATTGTACGCCTAAAACTTACACCTTGGACATATTATGCGCATATTGTATGCAAAAAAGTTAGACAATGGAATTTTAACGCTCATATTGTATGCCTAAAATTTACACCATGGACATATATTGAGCATATTGTATTCATAAATTTTACACAACGGACATATAATGCAAATATTGAACGCTTAAAAGTTATTTTATGGGACATATAACACGCATATTGTACAGATAAAAGTTACACAATGGACATATAGTGCGTATATTGCTCGCCTAAAAGTTGCACCATGGACATTAACACGCATATTGTTCACATAAAAGTTACACATTGGATATATAATGCCCATAGTGTACGCCTAAAATTAACATCATGGACATATAATCCGCATATTGTATGCATAAAAGTTACACCATGGACATATAATGTTAATATTGTATGCATAAAAGTTGCATTATGGATCATATAACACGCATATTCTACGCATAAAAGTTACACAATGTACATATAACAAGCATATTGTTCACATAATAGTTAAAACATGGACATTAACGTGCTTATTGTACGCCTAAAAGTTACACCATGGAATTCTAATGCACATATTGTATGCATAAAAGATACACCATGAAGATATAATCCGCATATTGTATGCCTAAAAGTTACACCATGGACATATAACACGTAAATTGAACTCATAAAAGTTAAACCATGGACATATAATGCCCATATTATAAACTTCACATAAAAGTTATGCCATGTACTTATGATGTGCGTATTGTATGCATAATGTTACACCATGGCCATAAGCCGTACATATTATTCTCCTAAAAGTTACCTAATGTACATGTAACGCAAATATTGTACGAATAAAGGTTACACAAAGGACATATTCCACGCATATTAATCGCATAAAAGGCACTCAATTGTCATATAATATGCATATTTTACGGCAAAATTTACCCCATGGTTATATAACACCCATACTGTATTCCAAAAAGTTACGCCATGGACATATAATGCGAATATTGTACACCAAAAACTTACACAATGGACGTATTACGCGCATATTGTACTCATAAATGTTACGCAATGGACATATAACGCCTGAAAGTTACACTATGGACATATGACACTCATTGTATGCATAAAAGTTACACAGTGGTCATATAACGCCCATATTGTATGCCTAAAATTTACACTATGGACGTATAATGGGCATATTGTACGCATAAAAGTTACACAATGGGACAAATAACGCACATATTGAACGCTTAAATGTTACGCAATGGAAATATATTGTGAATATTGTACGTCAAAAAGTTACACTATGGACATATAATACGCATATTGTACGCCTATAAGTTACACCTTGGACATAAAGTGACACCAAGGACCAAATAACGCGCATATTGTACAGTTGAAATATTAGCCAGAGTATTACCGAGCCAAAATGTTGTCGGGCCTGTCTGGCAGTTGAACCCAGGTCTCCCGCACTCAAAGCGAGAATCATCCCACTAGACCAACAGGCCGATATTTATAGATATAAATATAGATATACGCATATTAATTTTTTCGTTGTATATTAGCTTGGCGACTGTTTAACCTTGTTCACACAAACATATATATATTTATGTGTGTGTGCAAATCACAAAGAATTTACCCACGATGAACAATATGACAGTGACAAACCACGAAGGAAGAATTAAGAAAGAAATTTCCTATGGACATATAATGGGCATAGGAAATATATAATGGCATATAATGGCACTTTCGTATTATTACATCTTCAGAAAGATCCTTTTGAAGGTTGTATTATTGCTCCCATTATTACACCCATTTTACATCCCATCCCAACCATTCTTCTTGTTCTTACATTCCTCTAGGAATTACCTTCTCTCACCTATTCCTCTCCGCACTCTTGCCTTAGAGGTGCCCTTGCCTCTCTCGCTCCCATCACAATCCACTTGACAATGGTCCACGACGGATCAAAGCGTCGTCGTCTCCTAATCGTCTACCCCGTCCCATCCCAAATCCTTATCCTGACCCCTTCCAAGTCGTTCACACAGCCAATCGTGATTCTTATAATAGGTTTCAATATTGGGAAATACTTTTTCAACCAATTCTTCTTTTGACATCACTAAATTGTAGAAGATATAAGGCAATAATATTAGTTCTGAGGTCAGATCAACCGGCACGTTTCCGTTCCCAATTTCCAGAAATTGATGTGAGAATATCTCAGCTGATGGATCGTTTTGCTGCTGGACACGCATATCTGTAGTTAATTGTAACGTCTTTACGTGGCGCCACAAAGTAGAGTATTTCAGGCAAACATTTATTTTCGTCCGCTGGTGTCGATCGAGGAATTATAGGTAATGTTTGCCTGAAATCTCCTGCAAGCAATATTAATGCGTTCCCAAATGATCTGATGTGTGCGCACAAATCTTGCAATGATCGATCAGGAGTCTCGAGCGATTTTTTTGGGCCATTGTGCATTGATCCCAAACAATAAGTTTGCATTTCTGCAATACTTTTCCCCATGCCGGATGCTTTGGAAATATTGCACGTGAGTATCAATGAATTGCATGTCCAATGGTAATTTCAAAGCCGAAGTAGCAGTTTTTCCACCTGGTAGCAGTGTCACAACTATTCCGGACGATGCAAGAGTTAAGGTTATGCCATTTTGGGATCGAAATGCTGACAGAATCAATCTAATTAGGAAGGTTTTACCAGTTCTTCGAGCGCATCTAAGAAGATTTCTCCAAGCCCGTTATTGACAGTTTGAATTATTTGACTGTAAATGACTTTTCGCTTAAACGTTAGCTTATGAATATTTGATTGCTCATACTACAATAGATCACCCGTGTTGTAATTTTGTTCACGCCGCAATTCTACATCGAACGAAGCAGCAGCAGATCGATTCGGCGATGGCATTTCCAATTGATTGAGAACTTTGTTGGAGATTTCTAAGCACAAATCTTCAATCATTATCAATGCTTCGTTGTAGAATTTACATTGAAATCCATGTTCATATTTGAATTTTCCTTGCGTATTCGACTAATAATATCTTCAGCCGTGTGCGATTTATATTTCTCCCATTACTCTGTTGGAGATGAAGGAGAGCCGGTGGTCAATATGATTGCAAACAATGCACGAATTTGATTTGGATGTGCCGTGTTGGACGCATATTAATGCATACATCCCAGTGCATGTATTGGTCGTTCTCCAATAAATTCAGGGCTTGACATGCACTACGGAAAGTGGCATGTGTTACGCCGTTGACAAATATCAGTTACTGGAAAGACGTTGGACCGGGCACATTTACCAACAGAATGCGAAGAAAGAAGCATTCATCCTGATTGGGATGCACGGTGTACAGTCTGCCTATCATAGTTTATCTGAATATGCCAGATTGTCCGTCGACTCGCTCTCCTCGTTTGCGTCGTTCAAATGATTTTCTACTGGCATTCCATGTGTAATACTTAGGCACTTCCGAATACAGCAGTGTTTTCGCAAATGCGTCATTTTGACATAACATGAAGAAGGCAGTTAACGTTGTAGCCGGTGGATTCATTGCTGTTTGTTGCATATATGCAGCTGTGAAATATATGTGTTGTCTATTTTCTTGTTTTCAAAACCAAAACAAAAAATACTAACGATATATTTCAATTCAAACGCATATCAATCGACACAGCTAAATTTCACCACCAATTGCACTAAAAAAAAAGAACAGTTAAAAATCGAAATGAAAAATTAAACAAATAAACTATACCAACGAAATGAACGGTATGGTACAAAATACAGCTCAATTCCAATGCAATGTTACACAAAATAATTAAATCAAAATGAAAATATATGAAAATCTATGAAAATTAAATTTATCAATGCAATCGTAACATATTTTGTTTAGCGTGTGTTGCTCTTACGTGCAACAGATGGCACTGTTTAAAAAAAAAATGTTTTTACAGGTCACAGGTGTGGCATCTAAATAGTAGGTATAAAAAAACACGCACGTATTCGAATGGAACGTTGTGTCAAAATTTCAAACAATCGGTGAAGAACTTTCGGAGATTACAGCGTGTGTTGCTCTTCATTCCTACATATGGCGCTGTTTTTCAAAAAAAGCCTGTTTTTTCCTGTCACAGGTGAGGCATGTATATAGTAGGTGTATAAAAACACTCGCCTATTCCACTGCAACGTTGTGTCAAAATTTAAAAGCAATCGGTAAAGAGATTTCGAAGATTTCCCTCACATGAAAAAACAGCTTTTTAAAAAGCATGTTTTTTCCTGTCACATACGTGACATCTATACAGTATGTATATAAAAACTCGCTCAGATGCGAATGGAACGTTGTGTGAAAATTTCAAAGCAATCGGTGAAGAACTTTCGAAGATTTGCGATTTTGAACAAACGAACATTTCCATTTTTATTTATATAGAAGATTGTAATTATGGCATTGGTAATGATCTTGACCTGCTGCATAATGTACATTAATATGTAAATAGAGTATATCTGTGAATCGACAGGGTTGATAAAGACAGGCTGTTTAACACAAGGGGCACACGCACTAGGGGACACAGGTGGAAACTGAGTGCCCAAATGAGCCACAGAGATATTAGAAAGAACTTTTTTAGTATCAGAGTGGTTGACAAATGGAATGCATTAGGAAGCGATGTGGTGGAGGCTGACTCCATACACAGTTTCAAGTGTAGATATGATAGAGCCCAATAGGCTCAGGAAACTGTACACCTGTTGATTGACGGTTGAGAGGCGGGACCAAAGAGCCAGAGCTCAACCCCCGCAAGCACAACTAGGTGAGTACAACTAGGTGAGTACTTGTACACACACGAGACAAATGTTTACTTACATAAACTAACTTCTACAGAAGGGAGAGACGGCAGGAAGGGAGAGGATTCCTTCAATAAGGCCAGTGAGGACGAGCTAGAAGGAAGAGTGACAAATGATGACAGAGCACACAGCACACAAGTGCACGGAAGGTAAAGAACGGTACATCTCATTTTGGGAAGATGTTGAGATCTGAATTAACACATGGTTCAACAGACTGGGATAAAACAAATAACCAAGGCAGACATAGAGAGTCCAAGTACTGCAAGAAATCGGTGCATTAAAGTAAAGAAAGAAGCGCCCAAAACAAGTTAAAAATGAACACTTTGAATAGTTTTAGTTTTGGAAAA